>NLAL01000107.1:0-56880 GCA_002374735.1 Metschnikowia sp. 13-106.1
ACTCGGCTCACCCTTTTGTATGATACTCTTCTGGCTGTACAAAAGGGACCTGTTACTTCTATGATTTCTTCACTTCTCTTCACTTCTCTTCACTTCTCTTCACTTCTCTTCACTTCTCTTCACTTCTCTTCCCTTCCCTTCCCTTCCCTTCCCTTCTCTTCTCTTCTCTTCTCTTCCCTTCCCTTCCCTTCCCTTCCCTTCCCTTCTCTTCTCTTCTCTGAGACTCAGTTCTTCACTTCATGGTCGGCAGGACCCTCTAATTTTCCTGGTATGACGAGGTGCCAATCTGCGAATATGTATAGCCTTGGACTTCTTCTAACTCGCAATAATTACACACTATTCTATGCACCAATATTCACCGATGACACCATTCAATTTCTCAAACCACACCAAATGCCATATTTTATTATTCACGCCAGTTGCACTATTCTATCATTCACATTAAATTAACTATCTCACACTATTTCATTATTCAAATCAATTAAACTATCTCACACTACATCATTCACATCAATTACACTATTCTCACACTACTTCATCATTCACATCAATTAAACTATCTCACACTATTCTATTATTCTCGGTGGCCATATGTATACAATATAGAATATAGACTATAGACTACAGAGTAGACTGAGAAGTGCAAACCTTTAGTAGTGAAATTTATAGCAGTGCAAACCTTATAGTAGTGTAGACTGTTAGATCCATTGTCGACAGGGCTCTGCCATTAAGCTTCTACGCCCAAAGTAATAAGCAGCTCCGTCTTCTACAGATACCAACGAACAGTGTAGATGTACCAATATACAGACCAAAACAGGCATAGGTGTAGAGTAGAGTAGAGAGTAACCTATACAGTTATAAAGAGAGTAGAGTAGAGAGTAGAGTATACAGTATAGAGTATAGTTTACACTAGTATAATAGTAGAGAGTATAGAGTATAGCAGTAGAGTAGTATACAGTATAGAGTAGAGAGTAGAGAGTAGAGAGTAGATTATACTAGTAGTAGTAGCTAGAGTAGTAGGGTATAGCAGTAGAGTCGTATGGAATACAGTAGTATAGAGTATAGATTACACTAGTATAGTAGTAGAGTAGAGTAGTATACAGCATACAGTGGTAAAGTAGATTATGTAGTGTAGTGGTGGAGTAGACTATACTAGTAGAGTAGTAGAGTAGATTATACTAGTAGTAGTAGTGGAGTAGATTATTTAGTGTAGTAGTGGAGTAGATTATTTAGTGTAGTAGTGGAGTAGATTATGTAGTGTAGTAGTGGAGTAGATTATTTAGTGTAGTAGTGGAGTAGATTATGTAGTGTAGTAGTGGAGTAGATTATACTAATATAGTAGTAGAGTAGTAGAGAGTATAGCAGTATATTAACTAGTAGAGTGGAGTAGAGAGTAGAGAGTAGAGTAGAGTAGATTACACTAGTAGAGTAGTACAGTAGTAGAGTAGTACAGTAGTAGAGTAGTACAGTAGTAGAGTAGTAGAGTAGTATAGTAGTAGAGAGTATAGAGTATAGAGTATATAGTAGTAGGAAGTATAGTATTAGATTATACTAGTATAGAGTATAGAAGTAGATTAACTAGTAGAGTATAGAGTAAATTATACTAGTATAGTAGTAGAGTAGTTTACAGTAGTAGAGTAGTTTACAGTAGTAGAGTAGTTTACAGTAGAGTAGTAGAGTAGATTATGTAGTATAGAGTATAGATTACACTAGTAGAGTAGAGAGTAGAGTAGTATACAGCATACAGTGGTAAAGTAGATTATGTAGTGTAGTGGTAGAGTAGACTATACTAGTAGAGTAGTAGAGTAGATTATACTAGTAGTAGTAGTAGAGTATAGAGTAGATTATACTAGTATAGTAGTCGAGTAGTAAAGTAGTAGAGTATAGAATATAGAGTAGATTATGTAGTAGATTATGCAGTCGAGTGTTACACCCACCATGGGTAAACACACTACCATAGAAGTATTGTTCGAGGCTACGAATGCCAATGACTCGTCCAAGGCGCCACACCCCGTGCCTTGAACTCATCCATTCACCTTACCCCGTGACATGGCTCCACTTCTCTGATACCCACACGCTTCATAAGTACTCGGATTCCTACCTACTGAGAGTCCATCAACGAACGAACATACCCCTAATACCAGACGTATTCAAGAATCTAACAAGTAGTAAGTAGTAAGAGTAAGTGGTAAAAGTAAGTGGTAAAGGTAAGTAGTAAGAGTAAGTGGTAAAAGTAAGTGGTAAAAGTAAGTAGTAAGAGTAAGTAGTAAGAGTAAGTAGTAAGAGTAAGTAGTAAGAGTAAGTGGTAAAAGTAAGTGGTAAGAGTAAGTGGTAAGAGTAAGTGGTAAAAGTAAGTGGTAAAGGTAAGTGGTAAAAGTAAGTGGTAAAATTAAGTATTAAAAGTAAGCAGTAAAAATAAGTAGTATAACTAGAGTAGTATAGTTTCAGGCCCACCTTCGGTAGTGCTCTAGCATTTCAGACTTTAAGTCTACACTCTCTGCTCCCTGAAAGTTACAAGAAATTGACGGTATGCCTATACTAAGTTGTACGAAGTCATAAACATGAACATTAATCAAAATTTAGTTCCAGTAAGAAAGTGAATGTAATCTCTTGATCTATAATATTATACATATATCATACATTATATTCATTACATATCCATATCATCTTCTATTATTATCATATATAAATAATACATGAAAACTTATAGATCTTATAATTTTTATATACCTAATATCATTATTATCTCAAGCATAGCGTGTTAGATCCACCGGGTAGTATCCTACCTATGGAGGTATTTTAAGCCCTCACTGTCTAATCCTAACAATGGCCATGCCAAGACGCTAAGACCCAACATCTTGCGTTGTTGGGACGGCGTTCAGTGCTATTGTTCCCGTGCTAAGTCGCACACCCTTTTTCTCTAAAAGTATATAAGTACCTCAGATTCCTCCCTAGGAGGAATTATCGGCGAATGAACATAGTAAACAGAGTACCTGACGAAACCGGAATCTAACATAGCGAGTATTATTTATATTTAATTATACTAAGTTGTACCAAGCTATATCAATGATACTAAGTGGTACTAAGTTATACTAAGTTATACTAAGTTATACTAAGTTATACTAAGTTATACTAAGTTATACTAAGTTATACTAAGTTATACTAAGTTATACTAAGTTATACTAAGTTATACTAAGTTGTACTAAGTTGTACTAAATTGTACTAAATTGTACTAAATTGTACTAAGCTATACTAATGATACTAAGTCATACCAAGTCATACTGTTAGACTGATTGCTGAAGCCCTGCACTCAAACAGATTTTGGCCTTCGAATCCAGGTGTGACCTCCACGTTAGATTTTGGTGACGTTCAGTACTCAGTTTTAGTGTGTTTTTTCGGAAAACTCGAGCATGACGAATACTCAAGCTCGTGGGTCAAGAGAGTTTATCCTTTTTAGACCCAGCTTCCACCCAGCCGGTCTCCTTCAAACCCCACCGCCCCTACTGGTAGTTGGAAAGACATCGCCACCGATCTAGTTACCAGTTTTCCAACCAATACTTTTCGGGATCATTCCGTCAATGCCATCCTCAACCTCGGCGAATAACACACTAAAACTGAGTACTAGGCGTAACCAGAATCTAGCACATACAAAGATACTAAGATGTATTAAATTATACTAAGTTATATTTACTTATACTAAGTTTTACTAAGTTATATTTACTTATACTAAGTTTTACTAAGTTATATTTACTTATACTAAGATGTATTAAATTATACTAAGTTATGTTTACTTATACTAAGTTTTACTAAGTTATACTTGGAGACTTTGCAATTGTGTGTTGGATTTCACTGTATTGTATGAGTATCCTTAATGAATGGTGTGTGTCTCTTTTGTTTCTTCTGTTTCTTCTGTTGCTTCTCTTCCCTTTCTCCTCTTCTCTTCTTCTCTTCTCTTCTCTTCTCTTCTCTGGTCTCTTTTTTTAGGGTTTGCACAGTGCCCTAGGAAATGAATACCGTATATTTAAAAGATTCCACTACAAAAGAGTTCCTAGGAACATTACAATCTTCTAAAATGTCATCGGGTGTAGCATGAATCAAGTCTATAGTTTCTTGTCTGATAGAGAATATAAAGAATTGTCATAATGTACTAGTCTATACTAATTTATACTAAGTTATACTAATTTATACTAAGTTATAATAGGTTGTACTAAGTCATACTAAGTTATACTAACTTGTACTAAGTCATACAAAGCTATACCATGCTGTACTAAGTCATACTAAGATTGTCAGATCCATCATAGGTGTGTCCTACCAATTGAGGTATTTGAGGCCTCACTGTCTAACCCTAAAAATGGCCAAATCAAGACTCTGAGACCCAACCTCGCACAATGTTGGGACAGATTTCATCGCTATTGTTCTCGTGCTAAGTCACACGCCTTCTTCTCTAAAAGTATTTAAGTACCTCAGAGTCCTCCCTCGGGGGAATTGTCAGCGAACATAGTAAACAGAGTACCTGACGAAACCGGAATCTCTAAAGATGTATTTACTTATACTAAGTAATACTAAGTGATACTAAGTGATACTAAGTAATACTAAGTAATACTAAGTAATACTAAGTGATACTAAGTGATACTAAGCTACACTAAGTAATACCAAGTTACACTAAGTGATACTAAGCTACACTAAGTAATACTCAATCATACTAAATTATAATAAGTCATACCAAACTATACTAAATTATAATAAGTCATACCAAACTATACTAAGTGTAAAGTTCTTTATAACGTGTGTTTAGCTAAACTTGTATTCGTGGCTCTTCAGAGAGGAATTGCGAGTAGTAGTACCGGAAAAAGCCACTAGAAAAATGGAAGCATTGTTCCAGAATATTCGAAAAGGCCATGGACGCACGAAGTGCTATGACCATTGTTGGGATCGGAAATCGTAGGCTTCATAATGTCTCTATAGATAGTGTCTGCCTATAGGGATCTAACCAAGGTATATTAAATTATCTATGTTAGATTCTTGTAGAACGTTTTGTACTACGATATGTATTTTGTCCGTTAATGGTTTTCACAAAGAGAAACCAGTGAGATTTATATAGCTTTTGAAGAGAAACCAGTGCGATTTATATAGCTTTTGAAGAGAAACCAGTGCGAATTATATAGCATTTGAAGAGAAACCAGTGCGATTTATATAGCATTTGAAGAGAAACCAGTGAGATTTATATAGCTTTTGAAGAGAATTGTGGCAATGAAAACTCTTCACCAGCACAATGGTGATGCTTATTCTTGCATCTTTGAAAAAGGGCCATCATTGGTGAAGGTGGAACGCCGTGATACTGCATTCGTAGTAGCCCTAGTTAGTATCGGGCAGAGAGACTTCCTAAAAACGTCAAATACCAGGTAAATCCGTTTTGGATTAAGCTTTAAGATGGTCACAACCTTAGCCTTTTTACATAAAGGTTCTCCTGCGAAGAACCACTAGCTTGAGGTTTTGTAGGGGCCTTGTTTAGATTGAACCCTTGAATTATGGTCTTCTCTGGACTTGGCAGAGTCTTTAGAGTTGAAGTGTCTCATTTTAAGTAGAATCTGGTTGAATTTGGACTCGGGAAAGCTTCTCTTTTGTCCTATTTGCTGGTGTTTGTAGGAGGAGTTCTGAACATCCTTCGTACTACCTCGTGACTTCTCCTTGAAGAATGATCCACGAGAATCTCCGTCTCTATAGTTAGACGAGCCAGATCTGTTTTCTCTGTATCCTGACAGTCCAGAATTACCTCTATACTTGGGTTCGCTATTATTGTTAACCCGAGGGCCCACTAGGTCGTTCATACAGACAGTCACGTGGGGGGTTGGGGTTGGAGTTGGACTGTCTGCTTTTTTCCAGAGCATCTGGGAGGTATTTATCCCTTTCTTTATACCTCTTGGAGGGCAGCGGATCGTAGTAAGGAAGACCTTTAGATTTCGAGCCGCTCCAATTCTTGCTTGACGATTGGGGAGGTAGACTACCTATGGCAGATCTGACAATCCAGGTTATATAAAATTATCTAAGTTAATTATCTAAGTTAATTGTCTAAGTTAATTGTCTAAGTTAATATTATTTAGTTTATATATTACCTAATTTATACTAAATTATTTCTACCCTATGCTCTGAGAACAAAAAAATTTACATAATGGACGGTGGAGTTTGGTGCTTTCATAATCACCACAATACATGCACTTTCCCAGATCTAATCTCTTATTGCATACACCATTCTAATGTACATGAAAATGTGAACCGAGTTTGTGGTGTGAAGGATTGTACTACTTCTCGCGATAGAATGTAACTACTCTTAGCTCTACTCAATTACTACCGTAGTATGCTACTGAAAGGAGCATGTGTACCACCACTGCACTCCAAATCACTGATTACCGGTAAAAATACTGACTCATTATTTAATCTATTATAGTGGATCTGTAGAGCTAGAAGCAAAAGTACTGACTCTATTATTTAATCTATTATAGTGGATCTGTAGAGCTAGAAGCAAAAGTACTGACTCATTATTTAATCTATTATAGTGGATCTGTAGAGCTAGAACCGGTAAAAATACTGACTCATTATTTAATCTATTAGTGTATCTGTAGAGCTAGAAGCAAAAATACTGACTCTATTATATAATCTATTATAGTGTATCTGTATAAAGCTAGAACCAAGGCAGACTAGAAGTAAACTAGAACCAAGATTGGACGAATAGTGGACTAATACTACTATCATTGTTGTAGAAGGAGAGCTGGAGTGGAGTGGACTAAGACTGGACTCATACTACTAGCACTGTTATAGAACTAGAACTAGAACTAGAACTAGAACTAGAACTAGCACTAGCACTAGAACTAGAGCTGAGTCTTCTACTCCTAAAAAACTTAGTGTGCTAGATCTAGTGTCATAGTCTGTGGATTCTGTTTTTTGATCTACTAACTCAATATGCTAGTCTTGATATCTATAATGTCTAGAGGTATACAGTCTCTCTTACAGTCATTTTTTGCTGATTACTGTACTACTGTACTACTGTACTTCTTACACTGTACTACTGTACTTCTTACACTGTACTATACTACTATACTACTGTACTATACTACTATACTACTGTACTATACTACTATACTACTGTACTATACTACTGTACTACTGTACTTCTTACACTGTACTGTACTATACTATCTTATGTTCTAGTGTCGTGTACTGCCCTATACTCTCTATACTGTGACTATACACTTGGTTTCTAGTAAATAGTGTAGTCTATACTAAAACCTCTGCATATAAAACTAAAGTCCACCCAGTGTAATCCTATTAACAATGGGCAATTGTGACGGGCACTTGGAATGTCAATAAATAGTATTCAGCCTAAAGGAATAAGATCTGGCCTTCTGCCTAAGTACGTGAATGTCCTTTCATAAAGTAGTAAGACTCCATACTGACTGTTAGACCACAAAATCCCAGTTTTTTGAAATTAGACATGGTGTACCCGTAATGACACTTTTAGTTTGCTCTAGAAAGTAGGCCATTCTGGCGTCAATGCCCTATTCCGCTGGTCGTGGGAGTCCACAGAAATCAACTTCGAAACCAATACCAGTACCTGTCACCATTTTCAGCTGTTCAGCTCCATCCTGTAACATCCACACCATTGAAAACCGCGTCACTTTGCTATTCTAGAAAGACTTAAAAGTGTCATACGAGTCCTAGCTTAAGGCTGAGTTTTCGCTCTTTAACCAGACCACCAAGACAGATAGTTATATTAATTTATACAAGTTATATTAAGTTACCTAGGTATATTAAAGTATCTAATTTATACAAGTTATATTAATTTATACGAAATTATCTAAGATATACAATTTATATTAATGTATACAAGTTATATTATTAAGTTATCTAGGTTATACAAGTTAATCTAAGATATACAAGTTATATTAGGTTATACTAAATTATCTAGGTTAGCTTAATTTATACTGAGTTTGTTAGATCCTCGATAGACATATAATTATTTGTTCAGGTCTAGATTTGTTTTCCCGTTTGTACCCATTACACAGACGACCCACGGAATATTATAAAAATAGGGATATTTCTTGATGTTTAACCATACGAAGGTATGGCTCCAACCATAATGTCCTATTGCAAAAGTGTGCAAGAATCAGCATACTCCAAGAACCACCCGCAAAACCTCCAAGCAAATTAAAAGAGCCACTCATCATTCCTAAAAAAGAAATATTGCCAAAGAAAAAGAAATAATCCAAAGAAAAAGAAATAATCCAAAGAAAAAGAAATAATCCAAATTTGCACCCAAGTTTCGGGCTCAAAAGGCTTCACTCTAGCAACCTTTACTGGGTGGAACCTGTACTATCGCTAGCGCTGCATATAAAAGGGTACCCCGGAATGTCTAAAGCCTATGAAAATGGCCTTGTCACAACCATTCATTCCTTCACCATGTGGAAGAAAAATATCAAATCGTTTTTTAGTGCTTCACGCCAGTAAATGGTGGTCGGAGCGTCCAATGACCCTTCCAAATTTTATGAAGCCTACTCTCCGATCCGACATGGCCATTCCAAGCTCCGTATCATCCCCAACATAAACTTCATAGCCTGGTTATTTTACCGATCGAGAGTTTTCGAACGCCATGTTGTTCTAAAAGTTACATAAGCCGCACCGGCTCTTTAACAAATCATCAACGAACATAGTAACAGTAAAGCATAGAGTATGAAAGAACATAAGACTTATAGCGCTCTTTTACAGAGATGTTTTATTTTGTGGAGTATTATTTTGAGTAGTTTGGAGTAGTTTGGTGGAGTTTGGAGTAGAGTAGTAGTATTTTGAGTATTAGTTTAATAGTAGAGTAGTTTAATAGTAGAGTAGTTTAATAGTAGTGTAGTTTAATAGTAGTGTAGTTTAATAGTAGTGTAGTTTAATAGTAGTGTAGTTTAATAGTAGTGTAGTTTAATAGTAGTATAGTAGAGTAGTGTAGTAGAGTAGTTTAATAGTAGTGTAGTGTAGTGTGGATTAGAGCTGTTACATCCACTATAGGTAGGGTTAGCCTATGGAGGTATCATGTAGCCTACTCTGTCCGACCGTCAGAATGAACAGGCCATCATAGCTCTCCATGCAATTGTTCAAGTGTTACGGAGTCTGAAATGGTCATCATAGTACTTCATACAATCATGGTACCATTAGTCTGGGGAGGGTATCGAAGCCATGTTGTCTTAAAGTTATATAAGCCTCTCCGGTTCCTCACTTTAGGTACAACGAACAAAGTTTCAGTAACCCATAAAGTATTAAAGAACATGACAAGAGTAGTGCTACAGACGTCTTAGAACATTAGCTGTGGTAGATACAGTGAGTAGACTACTAGTAGTTTTGGAAATTACTTGGGTAGAATGAGTATTTAATTATTGTTTAATGAGTATTTATTTATATTTATTTATATTTAATTATATTTAATTATATTTATGTATATTTATTTATATTTATGTATATTTATTTATATTTATTTATATTTATTTATATTTAATTATATTTAATTATTTAATTATATTTAATTATTTATTTATATTTATTTATATTTATTTATTTAATTATATTTATTTATATTTAATGAGTATTTAATACTAGTGTAGTAATGGTTTAGAGGAGTGATACCGCGGGCACATAACCACTATATAACACATGGCGCTTTCTCCACTTTTCTCAACCACCGTTCGGCTTGAACGCACATCACTTAATGGCAGATGGCCCACGTGCCTTTTTCAATCTATTAATACCGTACATGACTGATCGATGCAACCCAAACTAAATTCCATATGCGACTGTATGCAGGCACTCTCTTATACACATGTTCAGATGTGCTTAGTGTACCGATGTTCCGATGTACATGTGCCTGGGTCCTAAATATAGCCTCGGGAATACAGTGACATGTGTCCAAATCTGGAAATGGCTATGTGAGTGGATGTAGCGGCCGATCCCGATACTGGCGTATATGCAGGCTTGCATCTAGAGTCATCTACGACCAACTCAAATGGCCCCGGAATTTCTTCTTTGCCGTGTGGGTTTGTGGAGGTGTGGGTTGTTGAAGATCGTTGTCTATATTATGCAAGATATAGTGGGTGTACTAATGCCCATGACGGCTGTCCATACCGTCTCTATGAATCATCTAAGATGATGTACAGTAATACTTATTACATGTAAAGAGGCTGTTAGCAGCCGTCCGATTACTCTGAATGCAGACTCAAATCCATTATTCAGACTCATATCCATTGGGAAAATTCTTTAGTCAGACTCCAATGTGCATCACCGTAACGTCACTCATCGTCACGTGTCCCTGCGTCATCTTCTCACCGGCATCTCTTATCAGGTTTCTTTTTCTTTATCTTATCTCATCTGATCTGCATATGGAGATCACACACGGAGTGTACAATGTAGCTGATAATAGCTGATCTGTAGCTGATCATAGCTGGTGATCTTCTGAAAGAAGCCCAGAGATCGATGAAAGCTTCGGTCATGGAACTGGGCCAAGATGCAGGAGTGCCCTGGCAGACCATGTGTTTCCATTAATCATCAGTCTCAGTCTCATGATCATAATTAGGGATAGACAGATAGTCCCATACTCATAAACAACAGTTACACAATTGGCCATGAGAACATTTGACTCTGAGTGGTGTCAATCAATAGACAGTAATAGCCAGTAATAGACAGTAAGACAGCAATAGAGTGAATAATCCAGTACCTGAAAAAAAACCTGTAAACCAAGAGTGAATCAGTCAGTCAATTAGGCATTGGACAAATGATCGTTTCGCATGGATTGGCTCTGTCAAATTGTCAAATTGTCAAATTGTCAAATTGTCAAATTGTCAAATTGTCAAATTGTTTTGTCAGATTGTCGGATTAGGACACAGCACATAGACCTTAAGTAAGCCACATCAGGTGGGAACTTCCAATATTAGTGATCAGAATGATCATCATAGTTACCACTCATCCCAATATCCCAATATCCTCAAATGAATCCAGAAATTGACCAGATCAGAGTCTAGGGTTGATGTCTTCTTGGACACCACACATAAGTCATTAACACAGAATTCAGTCGAAGTGTCTATGAGATGAGTCAGTAGGCTAGATCAGTATATCATAAACCGTCAGTCAATGATCTTGAATCACTGGGTCCGAAGTCATCGTGTGGTAAAATGAGTGATGAGTCAATAGATCTATGTCTCATGAGCAAAAGTTAATCAGATGGAGATGGACATGTGAAGATGGTCAGATGAGCAATGGTAGATGAACAATAGCAGATGAACAATGGCAGATGAACAATGGTAGACGAGCAATGGTAGATGAGCAATGGTAAATGAGCAATAGTAGATAAACAATGGTAGATGAACAATGGTAGACGAGCAATGGTAGATGAACAATAGTAAATCAGGTGGTACATAGTCATCTTGGGGTCAATCAGTCAATCAGCCAATCAGTAATCGTCTTGATCTGGAGCAATCAGTATTGGTAGATCACATAAGATGGTTAAAAAAGGTAGTGCCACACCTTCAAGTAGAAAGGAAGAGCACGAAAAGCCTCCTTCTCCTCGAAAAGCTCCTGCTGAAGCCGGTCAAAGTCAGTCTCACCACGCCCCGTATCGAGGTCCATGGTGTCCAACGGCACGATGGTGTTGAACTTCCTGACATAGAGCTTATGGCCCAAGAAAAACACAAGCACGATGACTGCACCCAAGTAATTTTCAAAAAACACCGTTGCGTCGGGGCTCTTGCCCAATGGGTAGAGCGACACCCAGAATTGTAAGCCCAACAACGTAACGAGGCAGGCGGTGGCATAGTACAGCCCCCAAACTCCCGTATTGGACACATAAGGCAATTCCGAAAGTGGTCTATTTTGACGGCGCATGGCTGCCCGGAACCGGATGTGGGCCACGGTACATGAGCTCCAGGTGAAGAGCGTGGAAAGCGCAGAAAGAGCCACCAACCATGCAAACACCTCTTTTTGCTTGGGAGAAGCCGCAACAAACGCCAAAAGCCCAACGATAGCACTCACGAGGATCCCCACCAAAGGCCGGCCCCGGCGGTCCACGTATTTAAAAACTGAAGGTGCCAAGCCCTGTTCTGCTAACGAGAGAATGGTGCGCGAAAAGCCATACACCGCGGAATTGCCAATGGAGAGCAACGCCACGAGCACCACCACGTTGAAAATGGAAGGGAGTGCCTTGATGCCTCCTGTCGTGATTGCCACCACAAAGGGCGAAGCAAAGGCGTTGGAGCTGGACGTCAACGAGTCATTATTGGAAGGTACCAAAAACGCGATCAACGTCAAGGTTAACAAGTAGAACACCATGATTCTATAGAACACCATTTTGATGGCATGCGGCAAGGCTATGCGGGGGTTGGCCTTGGACTCTGCAGCAGTCAAACTCACCAATTCCGTGCCTGCCAACGAGTACGTGGCAGCAATCAACACGGAAACCACCCCTTTGAAGCCATGTGCGAAAGGCCCCGGGTTATGCCAATTCTTGGTGCCGATAAAGCCTGCATTTCCGCCTCCGCAAATAAGCACGATGGCCAAGATATCGAAGCCTACAATGCCCAAGAGCTTGACCACGGATGCAGAGAGCTCAAAGTACTCGAAGCCCGCGGTGCCAAAAAGATTGAGTGCGATGATCACCACATAAAAAACAGCCACCCACACCACGGAAGGAATGCTGGATTGCCAGAAATCAATGGATAACGAGGCCGCCACCAACTCTAAAGGAAGCACCACGACCCAAAAAATGGCATAGTTCCAGCCGGCAGCAAAACCAAACGATGGGTCAATGAACCGCGTGGCATACGTGGCAAAGGCTCCCGACACTGGGAACGCAGCAGAGAGTTCCAGAAGCGCCTGCATGACGCAGTAGAGGAAAGATGAAACAATAGCCCAGCCAATCAACACGCCCGCAGGCCCTCCGGTAGCAAGCGATTGGCCCGACACGATCAAGAGGCCGGACCCCACGCATCCTCCAAGGGCAATGAAAGCTTGCGACACCGGGTTGATGGTGCTCTGCAATTTGGAGTTGGCAGTGCCTTTAACTGCCCGTTCCAAGGAGTCCAACTCGTGGTCGGAGCCGGTGTTCTCTGCTCGCTTAAAGCTGTCTTTTAGCTGCGCCCAGGCCGAGGGCTTACTTAGACTTGTCTCCTCACTACCGATTATGGATTCTTTTTCCGACATTCTGGTGGTACTCGCTGACATGTTGGATGCATCAAGCGGAGAACGGGCGGATGTGTAGGATGGATAAAAGGGTTGGAAAATGGGCGGGTGTGTGCTTGGAGCCTGGGAATTTGTGCCCTTATATGGCTGCTGCTACAGCATGGAGAAAAAACGGCGCTTGCATTTGCCGTGTGCCTGCATGCCGGCCCATTGCGCTTCAGGCTGCGAATTATGCACTTAGTGTCATGTTACTCATCTCTCGACGCACCTTGGGCTGCGCGCATCAAAAGAAACTCCCGCGTGCTGATCTTGGCGCTCTGGCCCGGTCCCGGCCGGCACTTGCGTCCGCCTGCCTGGTCCGCCTTGCCTGATTGGGGCGGCGTTGTATGCGAGAAACTTGGTGCCATGAATGGCCTGTCCGCGTCTTTGTTTAATTGCCCGTGCGCGACCAACTAACCGTGCGTTCATCCCCATTGTAGGGGCTTAGCCGCAGCTACTCGAGAGCGAAACCGCACCGATAAAAGCCGCCTGTGGAATAACCTGCATATATGCGCCGCTTCCGCGCAGATGACCTTTTAGTCAGACCAGTACACCCGAGAAAAAAAAAAAGGTCTTAAAAAAACCTCAACATGACAATAGCAACAACACACCCGTGCACCACTGCGGTGATCCCGCCCACTCATGGTCATTCTGCATTGCAGTGACCAATGACTCCGCGCACCGGATTAATGCCGGGCATGCATAGGGAGAGGCAGATCCGTACACCAGGAGGTACATAAATCCGACCACCGAAAAGTGCATAAATCTGTGCATCCGCAGAATGAGTAGTCATCTGTTGAGGCAAGTGTCACATGATTGGCGCACGTGACAGAGAGAGAGAAAGCACGTGATTGCCGCAGGTGCATATCTTCATAGATCACATGACCCAAATCTTGGGGCGCGCAATCATGCAGCAATCCTGGGGTCAATTCTAATAACCAGTATACTACATCATGTCATACAAATTCGAAACCACCGTTGAACTCCAAGGCTTACGGGATCTCTTTGCGCTTTCCGGCACAGAATGGTCCGGGCTCCTCAGTTCCGACGAATTCGCCCAGATCGAAGCCAAAAAAGCCGTAGACCGTATTTTGGCCGGCTCCCCGACCCGGGGCTTTATCTTACGAAGCAGAGAAGGAGGCCAAATTGCAGCCTCGTGTGTTGTAGCACACAAAAAGGCCTTGTGTAAAGAGCCGCTGCTCAGCACTCTTGGAAACACCCCAGACCCTACTCTGTTTGGCGTCAAAAATGCCACCGCCTTATTGGTCAGTTATGTGTTTGTTGCCAAGGAGCACCGCAAAAAAGGGTTGATGCGGGATCTCGTCAACAGGGCCATCAAGTTCACGGAGAAGGAGATCTTGGAAAAGGAATTGGCGCGCTCTTCGTCAGCCAAAGATAGTTTCCGGCTGTTGGTGCAGGACGGGGAGGGGGGCAGCAGCAAGACCATTGACTATGCCTTGGCAAACCACTACTTGGCCAAAAAGTACGTGTGGTACCTTTACCTGGCTATTGGAGAGGCGTATGAAAAAATGGGGTTTAAGGCGTACCCTTTGGAAGGATATGAGATTGGGTTTCGGATCTCTCAAAGAGACTCTTTTAAGCTTGTTCTGGCCCTTCTCAAGGAGGGAACTATTGGCGGTAAGAGCTTGCATCTTCTTGATGCGGCTCAGCAAAGGGATAGGGAGACCATAGTGCAGGTTTTGAATGGCCAAGAGCTTGAGTTGCTCACGGAAATGAATAAGAACTTGTTTCATTCGGAACTTCTGGGGTCTAGGCGCTCGTCTCTGTCGTTGACAAATGTTCAGCAGGCTCTTCACAAAACCACCGAAACCACCGAAACTGCCGAAACTGCCGAAACGAGCAACGATACCGAAACTGTCCAAAACGATACTGAAACTGTCCAAAACGATAAAGGTACTGGCACTGTAGTGGACCTGGTAATCAAGGGAATTGGAAAGTTAAGCACTGGTGGGCCAGAAAAAAAGGAGAGAACGTTTTCTGGAGACCTTGTGAATGAGTTTAGTGGCAGGAGACCACTGTCTGTTCTGCAATTCACCGGCTCCAAATTTGCATTGGTTCCATCCGAGGAAAGCCTAAGCAACACGTTTACCGGTGGCAAGGAAATTGCCAGCCGGTACGGTTCGGAAGAGAACCAGAAATACGCTGATATTCGGGGAGCCATTCTCACCAATGAAATGCAGCACAAGTCGTTTTTCATTTTATGGAAAATGCTCAAACAAAAGGACTTTTTCATTGTGGGAATGGGTGAGTTGCGGCTGGAGGTGCTTCCTGGCTTGGGGTCCCGCAGGAGATCATCGTTGACGGCCATCAACGAGATGGGAGGATATAATTTCCAGGACTTGGAGCTTTTATTGGCGTCTGCTGTGTATGTGGCCCAGAAACAGACGTTCAACGATAAGGAGTCGGTGTATGTGGCGGTGAATGATCTTCCCACGGAGATCCCGGTGCCGGTGATGCACGATTTCTTCATGAATTACTTGAGGGGTGACCAGGAGAGCGTATCTTTCGTGCAGGACTTTTCAAGTCATGATATTTTACCCATGGCACGGAAATTCGGCTCTTCGGATCCGCACTTTGAACTCGATTGGGTAGCCAATAGTCTTGCTCACTGGGGATAAAGATGAGCAGCATCACGCAGACTCAACTGCATTCCTCTTAGGACAAAGAGACGCAGTGGCCTGGGGTTTAACTTGGGCACTCCACATCCAATCAACAGATGTGATATTTTGATGTTTGATCTGTTTAAGTCTTGTGCTTGATATGTTTAGCTCTGGTGCTTGATCTGTTTAAGTCTTGTGCTTGATCTGTTTAGCTCTTGTGCTTGATCTGGCAAATGTCCATTGGACGTGTGTTGAGAACCCCAATGTGTCTGTCTTTTACTATGCACTGAAGAGAGGTCAAAGACAGGAAGTAACCGTGTTGTTTCGTGGCTAGTTTATGGAGTAGCTGAATGTCCCAACATTGTAGCAGTTAGAGACGAGATAGATATGCATGCATTGTGTGCTTAGGCCTCTTCTGGTCAAAAAATAAGCAGGTCAAAAACCAAGCAGGTCAAAAACCAAGCAGGTCAAAAACCAAGCAGGTCAAAAACCAAGCAGGTCAAAAACCAAGCAGATCAAAAAACCAGTATCTTCGAGTGGTGGCCACAACTATTAGTAACGGTACCATCAAACTATGGAACTGGAGATTATGCGAGGATATACTGTTTCTGGCAATTCACAGCAGTACTGGGTGCAGGCCAGTTCCACAGTTACTAGTTCCAGACTAGTATTCTAGAACGGTTTGTACTGGTTCCTGGCATACAAGTTTGCCTTTAATTAAGTATCTTTCAAAAACCCAGTCAACCAGAAATATCCGACCAATCCCAATACTCCACTGGAGCAAATCCTGGTCTCGTTGGACTTGAGTCCACCACTGAATTCCGTTAAAGTATTATTTCAATAGTGGTGTTCGGTCCTATTAACTGATCACTAATATTCCGTCACTCCTATTCCGTCACTCCTATTCCGTCACTCTATTTTTAGACACTGAACCAGTAGTAGTAGGTGATAGTAACAGGAGTAGGTGATAGTAACAGGAGTAGGTAATAGTAACAGGGACGTAGTAACAGGGAAGTAGTAACAGGGAAGTAGTAACAGGGAAGTGGTAAAAGTCCAGTCGGCCCCCTTTGTAGTCTCTTTATTGGGTCTCTTTAAAGGGTGTACTTCCCAGCAGAATTAGCAACTGCCAAGGACCATTAAGTCTAATTAGGAGGACCAATTAGGAGGACCATTAAGACTAATTAGGAGGACCAATTAGGAGAACCAATTAGAAAGACGGTTCAGTCTAATTAGGAGAACCAATTAGAAAGACCGTTAACTCTAATCATGAGAACCAATTGGTTCTTTGATATACAGGCAGAAAGAATCTCTTGGTACATACCCAACTACCTATCATCGATTTTAGTGTGCTGGACACGTTCGAGGTCCAAACCAACTTTCTTCTCCAATATGAAAGAGAAGTTATCATCATTCCAGGGGTACTATCTCAACGACGAGGCAAAAACTGAAGATCTCTCCAAGCTAGGAGAAGTCTCAAGCATCCCGGAGAAAGAAGTGGGTCAATTGAGCGGAAGAGTCACTCTCAATGTTGGTTTCTTGTTGCAGCGAAAACAGCCCGACTCAAATGAGAGGTCTGAAGAGGGCAAGGCGCACTATGAAAGTGAGCTATTCAACCCCAACTACACGAAGGTAGGCCACGACTCTTATGAGGGTTTTAGGACTGGACGGATCCACATGGCTCTTTTTTTTTTGTTGCTCATACAGATGAAAGCTACAACACAATCCATTTGAGTCCTGGTGGATTCAACCACTTTTTTGACTGGTGGTCTTTGTTCAAAGGCACCTTGCTTCGTATCAGAAGGAGATCTTTGTTCAAAGGCACCTTGCTTCGTATCAGAAGGAGATGTTTGTTCAAAGGCACCTTGCTTCGTATCAGAAGGAGATGTTTGTTTGGAGAGGTGGAGAACTCAGTCGAACCAGGTACTAATTAGGAAAACCAATATGAACCCCCGTCAGCTGCTCCAGACATAGTAAGTAGTAGCCAAAGGGAATAGCTGTAGCATAGTTTCTCAAGGATTCAGCTGACTGTCATTTCAAGAAACGTGACTATCATTTCAAGAAACGTGACTATCATTTTAACAAACGTGACTATCATTTTAACAAACGTGACTATCATTTTAACAAACTTGACTATCTCAAGAAACTTGACTATCATTTCAAGAAACTTGACTATCATTTCAAAAAACTTGACTATCATTTCAACAAACTTGACTGTCACGATTGGCAAAAGTGTTGGGATGAAAAAGCCATAAATGGAGACGTTTGGATTCTATCATTCATATTTGTTCTTTTCGACTTTGATGCATTCTCTTTCTGTGTGTTTTGAATACATTTTTGTATATGCAGATTAATCTAACACTATTTTTCCGGTATTGATAATAAAATTCTTTAACACCACATTAAATCTAACCAAAATTAACGTGAAAAAAAACCTGATTTAAAAGATAATAGAGCTTGAACCAGCCAACCAATGAGTTAAAATCACATGTATGTATAATACTCATTAGAATTTATATGATACTCATTACACCATAAGTAATGATATCTAATGATCTAATGAAAAATTATGGCTCGGTGTATCACATGGTGATGAGCTTTTAGCGGACTACAAAGTGAGTTGGAACACTTTCTGTTTTAGGCAATGAGCCACTGCAAATCTCCGATATCATCGATGTGGATAAACCCCTCAAATTCGCGGGCCGTTTGATCTCCATGAGGAATAATTACCAGTACACCTTGGAGGTGTGTCTTTTGTCGTGGAGTCGTGGCTTTTTGCGTGGAGTCGTGGCTCTTTTCGTGGAGTCGTGGGCTTTTTTCGTGGAGTCGTGGCTCTTTTCGTGGAGGCGTGGCAGGGTGCTCCGAAGGACTATACGCAGTGCACTCTAAATTTGGAAGACCTCCAAGAAATCAAAAGCGTATTGGCCCTGTACGTTAGGGGTGACTCCCTCGGAATCGATATGATTGGCTGCAGTACGTGGTTGGCCAATGGCGAGATATTCAATTACTCTTTCGGGCTGCTGGAGGTGCACGTGACCCTCAACGACTTTGCTGACATTCTAGAACGTGCAGGCGAGTTCTAGCCAGTCAATTGGTCATAGTCAATTTATTCATATGCTATACTGTTAGTTTTTATTGCTTTTTAGTATATGTCATACCGTGGTGCTAATTAAGCCAGTTTCCCGTGTACTGCATCTAAGCTCATGATACCCATATTAAGTTATACAACGAAGCTGATGGACTAAGCAGTGCTTTTTTAGTGAGCTGATATTATAGTGAGGTCCACGGCACTATTTTAAGGTGAGGTCCACTGCACTATATCAAAGTGAGGTCCACAGCACTATATCAAATGAGTTGGAGTATATATTTGTGATCAAAAAATTAAGATATAAGAATGAAGTTTATATTAATCACCTCTATTTTAATTTTAGAAATAGCATTATGTATCTAAACATCCGATAAATCTCCTTTATTAATCTTATATCTACATGTAGGATCTAATGAGGTGTTATTTATTATGTACATATGGATCTAGGCTCTGAGGGGTAGTATTTTTGACGTAGTATTTTTGAGGGAGTAATTTAGAGGTAGTAATTTTGAGGTAGTAATTTTGAGGTAGTAATTTTGAGGTAGTAACTTTAAGGGAGTAATTTTGAGGGAGTAATTTTGAAGTAGTAATTTTGAGGTAGTAACTTTAAGGGAGTAATTTTGAGGGAGTAATTTTGAAGTAGTAATTTAGAGGTAGTAATTGTGACGTAATAATTTTGAAGTAATAAGTTTGAAGTAATAATTTTGACGTAGTCTTGAGATAGTTACTCCATTGTAGGAGTCTGTAGTTTCTTACTTTCCAGGGACCCGTATTTTCTGGCCTCGTAAAAGTGTATACATCATAGTATGATGCATCGTCCACCATTTCCTGTGGCAGGCCCTTAAGTTTTCCGAAATTTCAGTGGTGGTAACTTAGACAGCAAGAGACAGACAGAGACAGATAAAGAGTGAAAGAATCAAAACTCATATAAAGTAATCAGCATTGCGGAGCCTGAGACTGCCATCCAACATCAAATTAGTTGGATGGAGACTACAGCCAAAAACAAGTGTGCGGCCGTACACTGCAAGGTACCCATAATTGGAAGTGTTTTGGTTGACAGAATAGTTACTTGCAATTTTAAATTCAACACCATCGCCCAAACAGTCCATAGCACATTAAACTATAATTATCTTCTTCAAACGCATAAATACGGGCCCCAAGAGTTACCATATCATTAGCAATTTTTGCAAACAACCCATACGATAAATTCGAAGTTACATATTGGGAGGTCAGGTCAGTTGGTTCAAAAATAACCTTGTGTTTGCCAGAATCTTCGTATTTCTTGTGTTTGCCAGATTCTTCGTATTTCTTGTGTTTGCCAGATTCTTCGGTTACAAGACTGGATTGTGAAATGTGGCTTGATAAACAGCTCACCACATCAACTTCTAATTCTAAAACACACCAGCAGAAAAAACGCTTTTCATTAAGGCACATCTCATAACCCAGTCTTGTAACAGTAGAATCTGGCAAACCAATAAACCACTCTGAAGCCACGTGACTAAGTGGCTAAAGCTCGTACGACTATCTTAGTAGATACACGGCAGTTTGCACTCAATTACCGTCCTGGACAGAATGTTTACATCTCCAGCAAATCCAACCCAAAGAAAGCTTCTTTTTTCTTTAACATTTCCAAGTCATGAAAGTCGTTTTTGTGGATTTTAAAGTTGACATTTTCAAGTCATATTCGTCCCAAAGAGTTGATCATTGATGAGGTGTTTTTTGAAAGGAATTCGGGCTCAGAATCAGGTTAATCTCATCAGGCTTTCGCTGCGTGTCAGTGTCCTGTTTACATGTGTGTTCATATTGAAACACATTCAAAGTTTTGGTCCCCGAGAGGCCGAAAACGAAATCTCATCTTACATCAAACTAACTATGGGTGTTCCCTCCAAGAATGTCAACCATCAACGTCAGGTCAGCTCTTGGACATCACACACTCAACACTTCAAGAAACAACCAAAATCAAAGCCAAAATCGAAGCCAAAATCAAAGCCAAAATCGAAGCCAAAAGCGAAGCCAAAATCGAAGCCAAAAGCGAAGCCAAAATCGAAGCCAAAATCGAAGCCAAAATCGAAGCCAAAATCGAAGCCAAAATCGAAGCCAAAAGCGAAGCCAAAAGCGAAGCCAAAAGCGAAGCCAAAAGCGAAGAACAAATCACTGGGTTCATCCATAATAGCTTAACTGTTCTAGACCAGGAGTCGAAGCAGATTCTTATCACCCTAACGACCTAGTCACTGTGGCACCTCTTCCAGAATGGCCGGGCTCAGAAAGCGTTCCAGTCTATGTAAAACTTTATGGAAACTCTCAACAATATCAATAGGAATTGACAGGCTACTAAACGGATCTAGTAAACTGCTGTTTTTATTGAGGCTGGTTGACCTATATTTTTAATTCTGTATGAAGCGATTGTCTCTTCTTAACAATTGCCTTTGTGAGACGCGGTCCCATCATACTTCTTAGTATTTTATTAGATACAGATAAGAATATAAGTCGTTTAGGATGATCACTGGATTCCCACACTTACGTGACTTATTGAAGTAACATAATAACTGTTCCAGATTACGGGAGTATATATTACAACTTCCAACAATATATACTACACTATACCATATACTACACTATACCATATACTACACTATACCATATACTACACTATACCATATACTACACTATACCATATACTACATTGTGCAGTATTATGTGAATAGATACCAAAGGACGAGACACTTTCCATCCCTTCTTTGGTGGAGTAAAGCAATCCATTCTATAATGATCACTAAACTTGTTTCGGAAAAAATGTCCAACAATGTTCCCACAAACCTCGAGCCTAAGATCCTCGATATGGCAGGTACCTTTGGAGTGGAATACTTAAAGTCGAAGTGTCATGATAGTAGTGGGCTCAACTCTGACCCATACAATCCCCAGAATGTAAATGCCCACTAAGAAGTGTTACACTACCTCAAAGAACTAAGGTCTGTGCGTATGTCAGAAAACACAGAGCTTCATTTTCAGCGCATGAAGTCAATAAACCACTTTGGCTCTTTGTTCATTGGTTCTCAGGCTGCTAATTCCCGCAATTTGGAAACTCGAAAAGGACTATGTCTTATCACTGAACGTGTGGATGAGTTATTTACATAAGCACATGGGGTTTTATCAGAGCCCGGATTTTCCAGCTCCAAGCTTGGCTCAAATGCACGAAAGTCTTATCGGATGATACTAATGAGTGGTTCGTATACGGCTTTTAATGAGAATTTTGTGACTCTAGTCAAAGCTTTATTGGCGTAACCATGAGATAGGTGACAGAGAAAGCCATAAAGGTTCTTTCTCGCTTGATTGAAGTAGAACCTAAGATTTTACCTAACATGAAGATCAACCAATCTGGCTCTCTTTTGTTGACAGGTAAAAAAAAAAAAGAAAAAAAAACGGCTTTGTCTCGAGATACCGTTATTGATTTGTTGGCAAAGTATATGTTCACCAGGAATGATTTGACCAAGCCATACTATAGATCAGTGCTCCTACGCATATCTATACAGAAAGTTCAACCTATATTTTAGTATCTATTAATATACAGGGATATGTAAGTTTTACTTTACAAGGCCAAAGACCTGAGTGACGGCTCCACCGCACCCCTTATAGTTTTTGTTCATCTAAGGTCTGCACAATCGTATTGTCCAAAGTCTGTATAGTCTTATTGTTTTTCAGTGGCTGGTATACAACATATCCACGAAGTAACTTTCCTCCGTACATTCTAGGTACTCTTTTAGTATAGTAGTAGTATAGTAGTAGTATAGTAGTAGTAGTAGTATAGTAGTAGTAGTAGTAGTAGTAGTAGTAGTAGTAGTAGTATAGTAGTAGTATAGTAGTATAGTAGTACTATTGTAGTAGTATAGTAGTATAGTAGTACTATTGTAGTAGTATAGTATTATAGTAGTAGTATAATAGTAGTATAGTTGTCAGATCCGATATGGGTAGTAACCTACCTTGGAGGGATTAGAAAGTCTCTCTGACCGAACCTAATTAGGGCTACTACGAACTCCATATCTTTCAACTTTTGTTTTAGTATATATTAATATACAGGGATATGTAAGTTGTACCTTACAAGACCAAAGTCCTATGTAACGGGTCCACAGCGCTTCTTATACTTTTCAGTTCGGCTAGGACTCGTACAGCCTTCATTGTTCGGATTCTGCACAGCCTCTATTGTTCAGAGTCTGCACAACCCTATTGTCCTTTCAATGGCCTGCGTACAACATATCCGCGAGGTACCTTGCCTCCTTACGCGCTAGGTATTCGTTGACAATATCGGCGTTCGACCACCAAAAATGATGGCCCTTTTTCGAAGATGCTAAGAACAATCATCACCATTGTTCTGGTGAAGAGTTTTTACTGCCACGTTTCTCTTCAAAAGCTATATAAATCGCAGCGCTACCAAATTTTAGAATTATTATGCGATCTGAGGCTCTAACCTAGCTTTCACAAGGATTGTAAGCTTCTAACGGGCTTCTAAGTTATAAGGATCTCCCAGGAACGATGACCTAGCAATGGCTGCGTATTCTGAACGGCTACTATTAGTAGGAACTCGCCCGATCAGCGTTATGGGTAATCTTAGCTACTTAATGATAACTGTATTAGACTATATGTGCCTAAGATTAGGTAGTGGAGTTCTTGTTCTTCAATGTTGGGGAATGTTGCCCATTTTGTATTTCTCTGTTGGCCGCTGTTGGCCGCTGTTGGCCGAATTTGGACACGGCCAACTTAAGCGCTAGGCGTGACTGTCGTCTGTACTCAGTTGAGTAGATTCCATGTCTAACATCCTTCCTCTTGGTGAGGAACCATCAACGGATAAATAGATAATTTAGTACAATACGTTCAACAAGAATCTAACAATAGTAGTAGTATAGTAGTAGTATAGTAGTACAGTAGTACAGTAGAGTATAGTACAGTAGTACAGTAGAGTATAGTACAGTAGTACAGTAGAGTATAGTACAGTAGTACAGTAGAGTATAGTAGTTTGAGACGCTAAGTCTCGCTGGTTCGAATAGTTTTGAAGAACTCTGTACAGTCTGGTGAGCATTTACCTCTTTAAAAATCGGAGAAAAACAAAGGTCTACTATCATCATTTGGTGACCAGTGCAACCATCAAAGATCTTGCTGGAACAAGAGATTGGTTTTTCTTTGGACCAAGAGTTTGGGCTTTCTTTGGACCAAGAGTTTGGTTTTTCTTTGGACCAAGAGTTTGGGCTTTCTTTTGGACCAAGTTCAAGAAAACTACTTGGACTCATCATCCTTATGACTACGTCCAACTCTTCATCTTGGAAATGATCTCCAACACATTTTCCCAACACCTAGTTGTCCTCTTTGTGAAATACCTTATTCCACTGCCATTCTTGAAAAGATCAAACACATTTTCCTTGAATGCACTATGGCTGAAGTTATCTGGCAAGAATGCAAAATTTCAGGAACTCCTTCAATTCAATACGCTGTTGGAAACCCAGATTCTGATTTCAAAAAGCTTGATCTCGATATTATTACATCAAGACTTTGATCACTTACAGAAAACCAACCAAACGGCGGATCGATGTTGACATGACTGAAGATTTGACTCCTTTGAAGCCAGATCAAAGCACAAAAATACTTCTTACTTTAAACCTATAGACTAAAGACCAAAAAACCGTAGTAGATATATTTACTAGTGATCTTTTTTGGCCACTTGGTATTTTAATAGTGTTGTTGGTCCAAGTTATATTATACTTATATGGGACTGTAGACGCACTAGTCACACTACCAATGGATATACAGCTGCTCAAATACACATACCAGTCCATGACGTCTATACCTACATGGGTCTATATTCAAGTAATTTCATAATGAATGAAATTTAGCGTTATAAAATTTTATTACTACGAATTTTTTTGGAACTTGATAGTCTAGAGTACATGCTGCACTACCATAGTGCACCATAGAACACACTATGCTACATTACACACAATAAACCCGCATAATACACTATACACCCACACTATACACTATACTATTATATCACTATAATACACTACTAACTATTATCCCGCGAAAATATACTACTGAATAGTACACTACACCACACTACACACGATCATAATGACTACTACACTACCACAGTACACGATCAGAATGACTACACTATAAATAGTCCACGGTTATTATGATTATTACACTACTATAATAAATTCCGCATTGCACACTATATCAACTGGCAACTAGTACACATTTATAGTATGTAGATATCACATACTCTACTACAATAATCGCACCACTCACTATTATAATTCTAGACTACTATACTACACTACAATGAAATACTACACTACAATGAAATACTACACTACAATGAAATACTACACTACAATGAAATACTACACTACAATGAAATACGACACTATACACTACACTACTATATTACCATACCACATTATGATACTACAGGTTAAACTGCGCTCACATAACGTACCAGATTTAGTAGTACTACTCACCACACCACCACTCACTACAATAACCCCTATACTATAATTTCCTAATACTGCACCAGTACTAATTATCGACGACGTTTTTAGTTGGTCTTTTTAGAACGCCATTATAGACGAAGGTCTCAAAACTCACTGTGCGACCTTTCATTTCTCTAAACACTTCGGTATTTTCTGTCGGAGATTTTTCACTTCTTTAAGAAGTTTTCTCCGAAACGGATTTATAGACTCGTAGCCTATGAATAAAGATATATATATATCCAGTTGAGCAGAGTGCAGTACAGTGATTTTCGCAACTATTCAAAGTAGCAAGGCAGAATGTTTCAAACTACACCAGCAAAATTAAATAACCAATATTTAAAAGTTTCCCTTATAAATTAAATAACCAATTCCTAAAAGTTTCCCTGATAAATTAAATAACCAATTCCTAAAAGTTTCCCTGATAAATTAAATAACCAATTCCTAAAAGTTTCATAGTTATGACTTGAAAATTGCTGAGGTTCAAAAAAAATATAAACGGTTTATATGAAGTCTCTATTAAATATTAAAACAGTAGCGTTTTGAATTATTGGTTGTTCAGGTTTCCTAATGCGGTTTCAACCATTTTGACTCGCTGGTTTGAATAGTTTTGGAAAATATGTAACGTGGAACCAAGTGGATTGGGGCTCCATTGATGCGTGGGCTTATATGCACACCGCACATAATCCTTCTTTCCTGGGTTTTTCTTTGACATGAACTACATTTCGTACCGATAAATGGGTCCCGACACCCGTGCATCCCACTCAATGCATTCATACTAGCGGAATGCACTTTCAGCTTTTCTTCCTCGGTACGTTTTCGTAAGTGGTTATGTGCCCTGCCCGTGTGGTGCACTGCGAAAACAAGCACTTTTAAGCGGTAGCCATTTGCCGTAATTTCCTAATCCAAATAAAGGTCATGGTGCAGTTACCCGATATGGAAAGCAAGCATGGAGTTATTTATCTGGCACGTGGGGCCGGTTCAGTTTGAGAAGTACGTGCAGGAACATTGATCTGTATGCAGGATAGAACATATATATATGCACTCCAGCGCTATTCATTGTGGTCATTTTCCCGTTTTCCAGAAAGGTGCACCTTCCAGTTACCTTCACAAAAGCACGGTATATATTCTAAAATGCTTCTCAAATGGGTCATCACGGGAATACCATCTCATCGGGCAAAACAGCAATCAAAAGGAGTACCACCACGGTATCGGTGCGCATGATGCACATACCGATGAGCAAGAAATCTGCCGTTAAAATTGCAGCAACCATACACTTTCGGGGTCCAAAAAGATTGCAGCACCACAATTTCACACATGGTCTCCCACTGCATTACTCACTGTGGCCCTAAGTGGCTTGACTAACGTTGATCGGACGGGAAACAGTATTTTCCACTTGGTATGGCCGCAACCGAAAATTCTTTTTTTGAGGTGACCACTTCAGTTAGCACAGTCTGATATCACTCTATTCAATATCCATTGTATTCAAACCAAGAAACCACGAAATCATCAAAATTCCTAGTTACCCAAATAACCAGTCACCTAAATACCCAGTCACCTAAATAACCAGATATAGCGTCACTAATCTGGTGGTCGTTGTTGTCAAACCAATAATAGTACAGCAATGAATCTTCAGGTCCGTCTACATGTAGTCAGTAATATATCAAATCGTATATTCCTATACAAATAATAGGTATCAGTGGGGAACTGTATTGAGTAGTACAAACAGTATACTGTAGATCTGTACATAAATCTGTATTGGGATTTATGTAGCGTGAAATAATATAAGAGTCTATGGAGATGGATATGGATTTGGATGAGTATGAGTTGGGTATTAGCTGAGTCGGTGTACACTTTGCATCATGTAGATCAATTCATTTCTTGACGACTCTAATTGTCAGATCCACCTTAGGTAGTCATCTACCTATTGAGGTATTATCAAGCCTTTCAGCCCGACACTAACAATGTTCTGTGCAGACGCCGTAACACTGCTAAAAGTCATCATTATCGAAGTAATATGATTTTCGAATATGCCAGAAAAATCATCATTGTTCTAGTGAAGACTTTTCAATGTCACGTTTCTCTCAAAGTTATCTAAGACAGCTGGTTACTCTCTGAGGAACCTTCAACGAAAATAGATAACTTAGTGCCAAACTTGACTGCAAGAATCTGACAAGAACTTACTAAGTAGAGTCATAGTAGTGGTGGTAGTCATAGTAGTCGTGGTAGTCATAGTATAACGTACTCTTTAGTGCTGTGATATATTTTCGTCATGGAAGCCGATTTAATCATAGCATTCTAGTTGAGTAGTAGATTGTACTAGTGTATACCACGATAAGTAAGCCAGATCATAAACCGTTCTGCAGAGCAGGTCGGCGGAGTCGGTAGGAGTGTGGAGGCATATGCAGGACCGAAACTCGAATGTTCAACAATGCAAATGTCAATGTCAATGTCAATGCGAGCTCCGATATCAATGTGAAGCTCAAGTTTCACATTTGAAGCGTCAAAGTTTAAGAGCCCAACTTCAAGATGTTGATGATCTGACCTAATTGGGAACTAATCCTTTAACATTGTTTTCATCCAAAAAAAAAATCCATACTCCATTTCAAAAACGAAATTCCCATCATCTCTAAATTTAGAAGATCCCACTCTAGACTGAGAATGACACATGGCTTGGGATCTAGTGGAAGGGATGCCTGGACTGAGTACAGGACCGAATTCATGTAAGGGGAGAATGTTCCTGGCGTGTCTGCAGGAATAGGCGCAGTTTCAAAAGTCAAATCAAAAAAAAAGGGGCAAAATGATAATACCTCGAAAACGTTGGCCGAAAAAAGGATTCCAACAAATGCCTGGGTCAAGAGGTGACGCCATATTGGCAACGTCTGCACGACGCGAATGTCAAAAATGTATCTGGGCTATGGGCATGCGCGCGTGCGTGCGTGTGTTCAGGACTCAAATCCCGAAATCACGAAGTGCTCCCATCTCGTCTCAGTCTGAAGATCAGGGGTGCTCAAAGAAAGCTTTGAGTCATTTGGTTTATTTGTTTGATTTGGGTATCGTTTTGGTTTCGTTTTGGTTTCGTTTGGGTTTCGTTTTGAGTTGGTGTGTGGGTTTTGATTGGTGTATGGGTTTTGCTGTTATGATTGGCTTGTGTTTGGGTTTTGTAGCTTGGTGTGTTTGGTTGAATTTCTGGTGGAAGTCTGTAGTTGATGTGTCAAATTGCCTAATGGGGAATGAAACACAGTGACGCATAAAATCAGCAGGCATGATGCATGAAGTGTGCATATGGCTACTGATAGGAGAGAATTCCCGTGCTAAGCCTTGTTGGAGGGGCCAAATACGGGCGGGAGCAGAGGCCAGACGAGTGGGCGAAGTGGGCGCGACAACCAAAGCCCGAGGTGCAGGTCGTGCATGATGCAATGCAATGCGCGCTAGAGCACCTGCTACTCTTCAATCGCCGGCCCTCTCCGTCGGAGATATATTAAAGCACCATCCTGCTGATCCATCTCTCTCTCTCTGTATTTCAGTCGCATAGCATTCTAACTGAACAATTCTGAAACGAACTTGCACCATTTGAACGAACCTGCAACATTGAAACCGATTTGAAACCGATTTGAAACACTGTGAAACACTGTGAAACACCAACACTCAAACACTCAATATCCACTTCTATGAGTCTTCTGGCCAACTGCATGTACCAGGAAACCCCATCCCAGAGTCTTTTCTACCCACTGCCACCAAAAGGTCCTGCAGATGGCCCCGATCTGAAACACCTCCCGTATCTGGCTTTATCCAACTTCCACATCCGGCCTCCACAAAAAGAAGACCTTTCCCCCCTCGCTTACTCCACATACTCTTTTCCCAACATTGCAACCCAACACACTGTTTTGCAGTACCCAAAGTACCAGCCACCCCCTTTTCCCCGAACGAGCCACCCCAGCCAATTAAACTTTGCCATCAATTTAAGTGGCAGTAATTTCAATGGAGGAAATGTGAATGGAAGAAATTCCAATGGCAATGTGAATGGCTGTAATTTGAGTGTTCCCCACTTGAACGCCCCCACAAACACAAACACATACTCCCCGCCCAGAAACTCAGGCCCTATAAATATGCCGTCCCTTGTGAAATTTTGTGATGGCAAGGAAATTCAGAATGGTCTTGGAGATAAAGAAAAGACTAACGGTAAGGAAACCATGGAGGAGAATGTGAATAGGAGTGAGGGAGAAAGAGAGAAGAAGGAGGGTTGCTTGAGGGAAATGGAGAAAGGAAGGGGGAGAGAAAAGAAAAGTGTGACCATGAAAAGAGACGTTTCTGAAAGAGAATCTGTCAAGGAGGCTGATTGGAGGAGGGACGACTTATATATGGCGGGAGAGTGGGTGCGACACGACTCGGAAAGCAGCGTTTCGTCAACCGAATGGGGGTCGTCGCACGGAAAGCGGCCCAAGATCCCGATCGAGCGTCCCCGGAATTTCCACAAAACCCCCCTTCTAACTTGTGAATATTGTGGCAAGACGTTTGCTAAGGCATATAACCTCAAGAGTCACGCACGCTCGCACTCCACCGAAAGACCATACAAATGCCTGCAATGCCCCAAAGCATTTGCGCGGTCACATGACAAGACACGCCACGAGCAATTGCATCGGGGGGTCAAGAACTTCAAATGTGCAGGATTCTTAAAGGATGGTGTCACGAGGTGGGGGTGTGGCAAGAGCTTTGCCCGGTCCGATGCGTTATCACGTCATTTCCGGACAGAGACGGGGTGGGAGTGTGTACGGGTGTTCATGGAGGAGGCGAAGACCCCAATTTCTGACCATTCTACTGTGCAGGAAGATAAGCCCATACCATCCGATGGTCTGCAGGAACACTTACCCGTACCTTCAGTTTACTCACTGCCGGAATCGTTGTCGTCGTCTCCGGTTTACGGCGCGTCGCTATATGCAGGATCAAGTTCTTCTTCTTCACCTCCTGCCTCTTCCTTTTATCAGACAGTTGCTTCGAATAAGACGGCTAATGTGCAGGTGTTACCGCAATTGGCTTTACCCCCGGTTTCGTACGGCTATCAATTTCCGGCCCAGAACGACCGGTCCCGGTTTCTGCACCCAGTGCTGCTTCCTCCCTTACTCCGGCACTAAAAAGCAGACCCCCGGAACTCATTCCGAATTTTATGAACAAATAATACATTACGATCTCTTTCTACGTATGACGTTGTGGTGTGGGTGTAGAGGAATCTTGGACGTCGGTACGCGGGCGTCGGACCGGGCACCCATCTCACCGGGCGTCTCGACTGCAGGTAGTTATCACGCATACCGCATGGCATGCTGCATGTGACTGTTGCATGACGTTGCTGTGCTCTCAAACGCCGAGTATATGCAGGCTAAATCTAAGCCACTTCACATTCCCCGATAATATATAGGAACATTACTTTTGGCTTCCGAAAATCTTTCCCCGGTGCACGGGTGCGATCTAATCGATAAAAAGTAGCAGGCTACACTTCAGGATCTATGTTAAGCGGATCACTTTGTTTCATGTCTGTTTCAGACGCGCCTTATACATATCCTAATGTATTAGCGCCTACTCAGTATTGCTCAGCCATATACTTTACCTATCACTTCTTACTGTGATCGCTAAAATCACAACGACCTAGTATTTAGAGATTCCTGTTTAGTTCTGCTCAGGCATATAGCTATATTCATTTCACATTGCACATATGCAATCTTGAAGATGTTCTCGTCCGTGCCCATCAACAGCCGTACTTGCATGCGGTACAAGATCTGTTTTTTGGCCGTGGACGTCACGCTCTTTCAGTCCTGCTCGAAAAGCACGAGCATTTCTGAGGTCTTGTGGTCCGTGATCACCGTGTGCATATGTTTGACCAACGACTGTACCACTTTGTCCAAAGTGTAGCACTTGTATGCCTTGTTACAGTATGCTTGGCGTAGACTTTCCTCGTACCACTGGTGCTAGATTTCATCGTCCAATAATCTTTCGGCCAATGCCATGACTTGGCTGTAGCAACCCTTTGGGCTAGCCACAATCTCGATGTTCATTTCCTGGAGCTGTTGCAGGACGAGGTTCAAGCCCTTGGCGAACTGGGGAACTTTGAGACTGATCTAAAGTCACTTGACACTAAATTTTATTTCCGAAACCCACTTATTCTGTCAATTGATTTTCTTGGATGTTATTCTCCTTTTAACAGCCCCCATTCAGTTCTAGAAGTACTGGAATCTCTTAATAGTGCCTTGCTTGAGCTTGATACCAGCACAAGACAGCAACAGCTAGGCTGGTAGAAAATAAGACAGCATCAACATATACTCTTTGAATAGTCGTCAAGAGTTAATCGGATATCAACTATAGAAACTGGGTAGCGGTCCTAATACCAATTTTCGTCTAAAAAAGGGCTGTTCATTGCTGTTAATTGTTGTTTATGACTGTTAATTGCCGTTCATGTTGTTCATGCTGTTCATGCCGTTCATGCTATTCATGCTATTCATGCTATTCATGCTATTCATGCTATTCATGCTATTCATGCTATTCATGGTGTTCATGCTGTTAATTGCCGTTCATGGCTATACTCATGTTGTTTATACTTGTACTCATGAAACTGGTGGGGCTTGTTCATGGCTTTGGTGTGGCTGCAATTCTTAAATAGTGAGCATTCTCCGGGGAATTCGCTGCTTTATATACCTAACAGAATTGCTTAGCTGTTTCATCTTTGCTGCTTTGTCTGCATTTGTTGTTGTTTCTGTATTTGTGTTGCATTTGTGTCTGCATTTGCCACCGAACGTGCAGCTCGTGGAATATAAGTACGCGACTCCCAGTATATACTTGCAGAATTATATTACCAATGTGATTTAGTCATCATAAACTTCGAGCACCCTTTGGCAGAATAATACTATCGTTGGTCCGCTTTGGTACTCATGGGTAACCTTTTATGGTATCAGTTATGGAGTTGCGGGGATTATTTGCTGACTACATTAGCACCGGTTATGAGGGGTATGGCTCAATAAGTCAAACAGAATGAATTGCGCATTTTGAACAAACGTTTCAGTTTCAGTTCGCGTTTAAGTTTTAGTTTCATTCATTCCGCCACTTCAACGGAATTCCTGCATCAATATGAAGCGGGTGAGAGCTCATAACCTACATGATGAACTGATTGGGGGCTAAGACTCATAACCTATCTGATCAACTAATCTAAGAATTGAATTACCTCGTTTCGTGATAATGAGGTTGGAAGAACTATTCAGAACCCACGGGGCTATTTGGAAGAAGCGTGCTCGAATTATTTCCGGAACACCATGGTGTCAATTTCCGGATTAATCTACTGTTTTGAGAAAGATGGTGCGGAAACTTTAAACTTTACCACACACGAACAAGGCCGAGACCTTAATGCAAGAACTATGTTGGAAGAAACTTGATCCTGAAACATTTGGTACTGACTACAAAGGTTTCTACCGTACCCAAATTCGCAGGTGCTACATTACCAGACAGAACACAGAAGAGTTTTTAACATGGGCTCTTGACCTACTTTGCCCACTTGAATTATGGTGTGTTGCATGGTCTAAACTGTTAATTGTTTCATTATTAGCTTTTACTGTTTTATCCGGCATTAAATGGTTGTTACGGGTATCGGCCTTAAGGAACCTGCATATACCTCGAACCTCGAAATGTGGGGTACCGCGCTATAAGAACACCACACTGTTAACGCCTGAAACTGGTCACACCACACCACCGCATTTATCCAAACTAAACTGCATTACACTACGCACAATTCACCTGACTACACGAAATTTCATCGACTATGGACGGAATTCTTAGGCTTGAACACCAGGTCCCGCACCTCCCAGTGCCCAGCTTGTCTGACTCCATCCAGCAGATTCTTACCGCGTTAAAACCACTTCTTACCGCCGAAGAATATGACCAGCTTTTGGACGAGGCGTCCCGTTGTCTTGCAGACGAAAAGGTCGTCTTGGTCCAAAAACATTTGGAGGCGGCTGCCTCGAACCCCGCCGTGGCTTGTTATTTAAACAGTATAAATGGAGACAGTTACCCCGGAATCTATGGCGAAATTTGTGGCGGTATTTTGCCCCGCAACCCTTATCTTGTGTTGGAAGAGGATCCGTATGCGATGACAATTAATCCACCCAACCAGGCGCAACGTGCGGCGTCGTTGATCAACTCGTCGCTTAAGTTTATTGTGACAATAAGAAACGGTACATTGAAGCCGGACCTCACCCCCAAATCGGGCAAACCCTTGACCATGAACTGCTACAGAAACTTGTTTGGGACTACCCGTGTTCCTGGCGAACACCACTCGGTGACCATCCAGAAATACTGCCACCTCAATGATTCTAGACACGTGGTATTTATCTGCAACAACCAGTACTATGCATTGGAGGTGCTCACAGAATTGAAGGAGAAACTGGACCCCGCCTACCCCAGCTCCCACCAGATTTACTTCAACGACGCCGATTTGGCTGCCAAAGTACAGGCTATTTTGACCGACGCCAACTCGGTGGATCGTACCAAATCCGTCAATAGCGGAATTGGGTCCATCACTACGCAGACTTTTACTCAATGGGCAACTGCACGTCACGAGCTTACACGTTCCAGCCCTAACTTAGCGCAAACGATTGATAATGCGCTTTTCGTGGTGGTTTTGGATGATACCGTCAGCCCAACTACTGACCAGGAGAAAATTCTGGCCATATCTCATGGTCTGTCGATGCTTGCTCCCGGAACTAACATCCAGGTCGGCTCATGTACGTCTCGGTGGTATGATAAACTTCAGATCATTATCACCAAGAACGCTACTGCTGGAGTGGTTTGGGAGCTGTCTACTATGGATAGCACGGCGATTTTGCGCTTCATCAGTGATATCTACACTGACCTGATTTTGAAGCTTGCCAAGAATATCAACGGGGCTGAAAGCACGCTTTTCGACTCCAGCATCCAGTTTGTGCTGGGTCTTGAGTCCGACAAAAAACCCCGGGTCAAACCCTTGCATTTTTGCATGACCCCAGAGATTGGTAACCTTGTGCATCTTTCGGAGACCCGATTGGCAGACTTGCTCAACCAGCACGAGCAGAAAACACTTACCATGAAGCTCAACACGCATCTTCTTTCCAAACTTGGGATTTCCACCGATTCGTTTCTTCAGGTGGGTTTCCAGATCGCCTACTATGCATTGTATGGCAAAATGGCCAATACATTGGAACCAATCACAACCAGAAAGTTTCGCGATGCTCGTACAGAGCTTATTGCAGTCCAAACCGAAGACATATCCCAGCTCGTTAAGCTTTTTATCTCGTGCAAGGAGGATTCAAAAAAATGGGACTTTTTCAAGAGGAGTTGTGCTGCACACACTGAGCAGTATCGGGCTGCAATGGCGGGAAAAGGCTTTGAGAGACATTTGAATGCCATTTCCCAGGTTCTTTCAAAGCCGCAGGCCGCCGAGAACTTGAACCGTATCAATAGCGAGTCAGGACTTGAACCTATTGGCGATTTGGATTCGCTCCATGCCGATGCAATCCCGCTTCTTTCCAGCAATCTTCTTGAGAAGCTCTTGAATGCGGAAATCCTCATTTCTAACTGTGGAAACCCTGCCCTCCGGCTCTTTGGTATTTCGCCAGCAATCGACCAAGGTTTTGGCGTGGGCTACATCATCCACAAGGATAAGGTGGTGGTAACTGTTTCGTCCAAGTACCGCCAGACGCAGCGGCTTTTGGACACGTTCGAGTCGGTGATGGGTGGAATCAAGGAGATTGTGGCCAACGAAGCCGACATGGTGTTAGCCTCAGCGGATACGCAGAACAGAAAGGATGAGCTCAAGCACTTGCGGTTGCAGAAAGAACTCAGCAAGGTCAACTTGGACTTGTCGCTGACCAGACACCCCATCGACTTGGCCTTCACTGCTACGCCTAGTGTTGAATCGGAGCATGAGACCCTTTCAAGCGACACAAAGGACTACTTCTACCTTGGAGGATACGGGTACTTTGATGAGGGCCAGGTGGCGCTCCGTAGCGACGAGCTCATTCGGGCCGAGTCCTTACTCAAGAGTCTGCTGCACTTGCCATCGTTGAGACCTTCTCGCGCCGTTTCCAGGCACCATTCGTCGACCAATCTCAGTGGGTTGGGAAACGAGCTAAAAACGCGGCTTTCCTTGGGCGACCGGATCCGAGACCGGCTTTCTCCAAGCACCAACGGGTCTAGTGAAAATGTGGACGTGATCACCAAAAGCAGTGTCGGGCGTTCCATAAAGCATAAGTTTTAGGGACTCAAGAAGCCAGTCAGCGATTCATCCGCAACGATTGGATCAACGATTGGATCAACGATTGGATCAACGATTGGATCAACGATTGGATCAAGTTTATGACAAGAATTCGAAAACGTCGACGATCAACAAGGATGAGGAAATTCAACGGTCTGTCACGCTAACAGGTTTCAAAATTCATGCTTTCTAAGTTATTAAGTGGTGCCAAGTTATAAAAAGTTATCAAAAGTTCTCAGGTTATCAAGTTGTTCCAACTTATCAAATGTTTCAACTCAGTATTGCTTGGAAATTGTCAAGTGAAATACTAAGTGGTTCAAACTTTAAGTGCTTAAGATATTAAGTGGCTTCAACTTTAAATGGTTAAGATACTAAGTGGCAGAGCAAATGCAGGCGTGCTCAACCAAAGGCTAGTTAAAGAAGAACATCGATTCCGCTTAGGTTAGTCCTTCAAATTATTTATCACAATTAACACAGGATTAGGATTTTAGGATCTTGGCGATTGTGGAAGTAGGTAGCAGTCTTTTGTAGAACCGTGGAGTGACGGTCTAGAGAGTGTTGTATGCAGGGTATGTGACTTACCAACCGTAATGACCACCTATAGGCTTGCACCAGCCCGATTAGATATCACTTTAGATCCGTGTATTTCACAATCCCATACGGCGATTCAATGTAATTATATCAAATATAGAGAAGGTTTTTTGGGGGTCGTGCGCGACCCATAAGGTATATAAAGAACACTAATCACTCCTCATACCAAGTATACTACTCTTTGCCATGTACCAAGAACAGTATCTGGTGATCTAGGTCAATGTAAATATATGATCCAGAAACCGTCTTAAATCTACATAGTGAGATCCTAAATCTTGCATGACTCATTCGGTATTGAGCCTACAAGTACCGATTACTTAGCAACCACCACCCTTTAGAAATATTCCGTTTGGGAAATTGCCAGTCTAAGCTGAAATTTCCAGTCTAAGCTAACATTTCTAGTCTAAGCTGAAATTTCCAGTCTAAGCTAACATCTCTAGTCTAAGATTGAAGACAAGCAGATATAGCCATTTGTCCGGATACCCTGAACCCCATCTCAACTACTCAAGTAGCCGAATTTTTCCCCAGGAAATCACCAGAAAAAGAGCATTATAAACAGAGTACCTGAGTAACAAGAGTCTAACACATGTACAGTGAATAAATCTATGTATTAATCTTTCAGTGCACTTTAGCCAAAAATTGGAGATTTGAAGTTTATGCTATTCCTAGATGTATACATGAGTTGTGTTTATTACAGAATATCTTTTCAGGAAATTTGGATTTATTGTTACATACTTGGTGCATGTGTCCATGATTTAAACGTTTATGAGATAATGAATTAGAATAATTATAACTTCTTATAATGGCTCATGTTCAGATCTGTTGTCATGTATTCAATATGGTATATTCTGACAGAGAAGTCTGTGCTTCCCACAGCCAACAGTAACCGGGGGATCATCTTGCTGAAAGCTAGTTTGGACACATGCACACCTGGAATCATTATACTCCCAACTGATAGACTTATGGTGTTTTATTGATTGTCCAGAACACATCTAACCAGGTCTTAACAGATTTAAACAAGTCTAAACAGGCCCAAAGATAGCTAAAAATCGTTTAGAAAAAGGTCAAGGTCATTGGTTAATCTACATCTTTTTTTATCTATGCAATCATCTTTCTGCTGACACCTTCATTTTATATCACAGTATTATAATACTATATGCTGGGTGAGTTTGGGGCTTATATACAGTTCTGGCCTCTTAAGCTAGGCCATTTAATCCTGAAAAAAAAGGCATTTAGATTTGTAAATTTGAAAATCTTTTAAATTTCATGGCAAGCATGTTTTCCCTTAAAATTGTAGCTGGGAGTTGTGGTTCTCTACGCTGGGAGCATTGTGTGCTTATCGCGTGACTATTACAATTTTCTTGAGCTACTACTTCAAAAACTACTACTTCAAAAACTACTACTTCAAAAACTACTACTTCAAAAACTACTGCTTCAAAAACTACTACTTCAAAAACTACTACTTCAAAACTACTACTTCAAAAACTACTACTTCAAAAACTACTACTACTTCAAAAACTACTACTTCAAAAACTACTACTTCAGAAACTACTACTTCGAAAACTACTACTTCAGAAACTACTACTTCGAAAACTACTACTTCAAAAACTACTACTTCAAAAACTACTACTTCAAAAACTACTACTTCGAAAACTACTGCTTCAAAAACTACTACTTCAAAAACTACTACTTCAAAAACTACTACTACTTCAAAAACTACTACTTCAAAAACTACTACTTCAAAAACTACTACTTCAAAAACTACTACTTCAAAAACTACTACTTCAAAAACTAATACCATTACTACATCAGATTCAATTCATGGCTCTACCAGTGCAACTAGTACTACTGAATAGACTAGAAACTCATGGGCACTCACTGAACGTCTAGGTGGTGTCCTGTCCTCCTGTGTACTCAGAAGACCATAATTTCTGAGTTCTATAAGTCTTGAACTGTTAGATTCTGGTTACGTCCAGTACTCTGTTTTGTATATTTATTCGCCGATGGATCCCCAATAGGTGGGAATCCGAGTACTTATATAGTTAACCTGTGAGTACCAGAGAAGTGGAGCATGGCGGTTAAACGCCATGTCACGAGGTAAGGTGAAAGTATGGATCCAAGTCGCGCGGTATGACGCCTTGGACGAGTCATTGGCATTCGTAGGCTCTAAGAATACCTCTATGGGTAGTGTGTTTACCCATGGTGGGTCTAACATGAACTAATAAAGGTTCATAATATTTGTATCTAAGACCTGGCTTGGGTTGGTTCGGCTTATTTTGGAGCCTATATGGCACAATAAGAACTTGCTTCCTCATTTATTTTTGGTCCATTTGAGGTATGTCATTGAGTTCCTTGTGAATACTAATGGTTATGAGCACTGTCTATACTAATGGTTACGAGCACTGTCTATACTAATGGTTATGAGCACTTTATATACTAATGGTTACGAGCACTGTCTATACTAATGGTTACGAGCACTGTCTATACTAATGGTTATGAGCACTGTCTATACTAATGGTTATGAGTGTTAGACCCACCATGGGTAAATACACTACCCATAGAGGTATTGCTAGAGCCTACGAATGCCAATGACTCGTCCAAGGCGTCATACCCCGTGACTTGGACTCATCCTTTCGTCTTACCTCGTGACATGGCGTTTAACCGCCATGCTCCACTCTCGGGTATTCACCGGCTAACTATATAAGTACCCGGATTCCCACCTATTGGGAATCCATCAACGAATCAACATAACCCTCAGTACTAGACGTATTCAAGAATCTAACAATGAGCACTTTATATACTAATGGTTACGAGCACTTTCTATACTAATGGTTATGAGCACTTTCTATACTAATGGTTATGAGCACTGTCTATACTAATGGTTACGAGCACTTTATATACTAATGGTTACTTTCTATCCTAATGGTTACTTTCTATCCTAATGGTTATGAGCACTCTATATACTAATGGTTACGAGCACTGTCTATACTAATGGTTACGAGCACTTTCTATACTAATGGTTACGAGCACTGTTTATATTAATGGTTACGAGCACTTTATATACTAATGGTTACTTTCTATCCTAATGGTTACTTTCTATACTAATGGTTACGAGCACTTTCTATACTAATGGTTATGAGCACTGTCTATACTAATGGTTATGAGCACTGTCTATATACTAATGGTTACGAGCACTTTCTATACTAATGGTTATGAGCACTTTCTATAATAATGGTTACGAGCACTGTCTATACTAATGGTTATGAGCACTTTCTATATTAATGGTTACGAGCACTGTCTATACTAATGGTTACGAGCACTGTCTATACTAATGGTTACGAGCACTGTCTATACTAATGGTTATGAGCACTGTCTATACCATGGGTTCCAATTCTCTAGTCAATCGATCATCAATGACTACGTGAAATAAACAACTGGATATTCCATGACCATACAAAGATATTGATCTAAAATGTATCTAGTCAAAAATCTTATCCTGACTATCAGTAGTATGACCATAGTATAGTGTACAGTACTTTTCTCTGTTGAAAACCAGCAATGAAAAGAGTGCACTCTGATAACCACGGCTGGTAGTCAGCCATCTGTTTTCCTGAAGCAATCAATTGTGGTTACAAAGAATGCCGTAATGAAGGAAGAATCTCCAAATATTTAAAGCTGACTTTGCCCCCATTTATTGTTAGTATAGAATCGAGCATCAACTGCCCAAAGGGATACCAAGATGCCTCCAAGAACCAGACCCACCAAAAGATCTCGTATTGATAATACTTCACTGAGCACTGACACTCTTCGTCTCCTACTCCTGAAACACTCCCCCTAAAGTAAACACTTCCCCTAAAGTAAACACTTCCCCTAGAGTAAACACTTCCCCTAGAGTGTTTACATACCTTGATGAGACTATGAGGTCAATATCTTATAGTATGAGTCATCCACTGGATATTACTCCCTGGTTAATCACAGGTCGTCGTGGTGCTGCAACCGTCGTTGCGGATCTGGCTTTTCTTCTCTAAATTCTCAATAGATGGTAGTTCTAGTTAATCGTGTGGTAGAACTCTAGTGAATTAGATAACAAAGTAAAATGGTACTGTACTGATTGAATTTCTGCCAAAGTAAAATGGTACTGTACTAATTAAATTTCTGCCAAAGTAAAATGGTACTGTACTAATTGAATTTCTGCCCTATCAACTTTCGATGGTAGGATAGAGGCCTACTAGGGTTTCAACGGGTAACGGGGAATAAAGGTTTGATTCCGGACGGATCCTGAGAAACGGCTACCATATCCAAGGAAGGTAGATTGATGTAGACTAATAGCAGTCATTGTTCCTTTACCTCAGACTCCTTGTACGTCGTGAATGATTCTGTAATTAGTAATACAAAATACTATGAAGTGTGATTTGTAGTGATAATTAGAGGTAAGTCCGTCAGTAGTGTATATAAATGGATCGCTAGTAGACGAGGTAATTCAGACATATCAGACTTGTCAGACTTGTTTTCCACTTGTGAGATATGTTCATACTTGTTCCAGAATATCCCACAATGCTTAGTATAGAAAATTATAGAGAGAATAGTATTGGATTCTGGCTGTACTGCACATAGACCTCTTGTCTGCATGTAAGTCTTTAGAAACGTTTCGGTCTAGTTTAAGTTGTCTCAGTCGTGTTTCACAACTGTTTACAATTGCCTAGTGAATAGTGTTTGTTTTTTGAACCTAGAGAAGCCAGCCGTTGATATTATATATCCGTGCCTGCATATAAACAGGGCAGATTAAACAAGGTTGGATTTTGTTGTTAAAAAACAAAGTCTCTTCTCGCTGTCGTCTAATCCTCGTCTAGGGATGCCATGTCTATTCCTCGTCTAGATGTCTAATATTTGTCTAATCCTTGTCTAGCGATGCCTTGTCTATTCCTCGTCTAGATGTCTAATTTTTGTCTAATCCTTGTCTAGACAAAGCCTAAGGATCTGGCGACAGAGAGTAATGGACATAGATATAAGAGCAACAAAGCCGTCTGGAGATGGAATCGTTCATTTGTATCTGGGTGTCTACGTGTCTGGGATCAGGCTAATAGTACATTTAGAACTCCGAGTATTTGTGATCCACTACTCATAGCTTATTGTAGTCTATATATTAAGTATCCCAGTACAAGTTAAAGTGACATGTATTAATTGTGACATTAATAGTGACATGTATTAATTGTGACATGTATTAATAGTGATGCAGATTATTTGGAAACATTCTGTATGGCTTTATGATTCTTAAATTAATCTACTATCCATCAAAACCTTGTTTATTGGAGCTTAAATACTTCTGTGGAGTCACGTGGTCACAGTCAGTACAGAACCTATATTAATGTATCACGTGAAACTGAGCCTTATCGGTTGATCCAAGAGTACAATTCGACACTTTACCCCATATGTATCAAGAGTCTATTCCTCGTTAGCCTAGAACACCATTTGTTAGATTTTTGTTACGTCGGGTACTCAGTTTACTATGTTCATTGACTGATGATTCCTCAAAAGAAAAGTTTGAGCTTCTTTTTTAGTGTTTTCAAGAGAACGTGTGGCTACGGAAACACTATTCACCTTAAAAATAACAGACATTGGTTAAATCTGGGGATAAATCTGGGGATAAATCTGGGGATAAATCGGGGATAAATCGGGGGATAAATCGGGGATAAATCGGGGATAAATCGGGGGATAAATCGGAGGATGAAAAGAATACTGGGGATGTGCGCACATCTAAAGAGCAAGATGGAAGAGAGTCTATTTAAAAGACTGGTGAAAAGAATGGGGCTGAATGGGGCTGAATGGGGCTGGATGGGGCTGCCTAAGAATTCAATGACTATACACCGGAAATCATACTCATATTCTGAAAGGACTGTACCTGAACATTCGTCAAAAGGTGATGGCAATTCAAGTAAGCTTCCTAGACGGTGCCAGAACTTTGAGTATAAGATCTGGCCGTGTTTGATTGAGACCTGTTGTACCTCAGCAAGATGCCTAAGATGTCTGAGATACCTGAGATGTCTGAGATACCTGAGGTGTCTGAGATACCTGAGATGTCTGGGATACCTGAGATGCCTAGGTAGAAGACCTTATGCAATGGAATTTGCTAGTATCACACAGAAAATCCTGTAGCACACAGAAAATCCTGTATCACACAGAAAATCTTCATCATACCTAAATATGTAGTGCACTAACTAGTGGATCTGACATCATACACCATACGGTGCGTTACCTGCAGGACATCCTATACCAGACATTTTAGTCTAGACATGTTACCGTGCTCCACCGAAAATAGCCTTTTATGATGTGTAAATAAGTACGGTCAAATTCCGGGCTTATTTACTAACGCAAACCAGGTTAGGCAAAAGGACAGGTGTACCTTTGTGCACCACAAGCAATGGGCTAGCCGTACGAACTGCCCCAACAAAAATAACCAAACCGATAAACCCGAATACAGGTAAAAATGATATACTACTTCGAGTGATATCATTGTTCATTACGATGTATTGAATCCTAGTGGAAAGAACACAATCGTGGGGTCCTGCATACAGTGGCGGTTCCAGAAGCCACCAACGGCCGGTTATGTTTAGGCGGAAGTTTATGTTAGTGCGCAACAGCTGATAAGAGGCTTGAGAATTACCTTTATGTTGCTGTGTGTAGGATGTGTGCATATTACCAGTCAACTTGAAACCCCACTCACCAAAATTCACTTCATGTTCACCAAAACTCACTCATTGTTCACCCAAAAATAACTCAAGGTTCCCACGCTTTTCCTCAATAAGGTACAACACAGACCTACCTTTTTCCCGGCTGCACTATAAAAGGCCATTTCCACCACCATTTCCACCATGTTATAAATCCAGAAACCATCATGAAACCATCTCAAATCATCTCCACGTCGCTTATTGCAGCCACCGCTTGGGCATCCAATGCTAAATCGCCTTATGCTTTCTATGTGAAATACCAAGACAAATTGGAGCCTCTTTCGGCCACGGTTTACAACGAGGGCAACGCAGACTCTAGTTTCTTGACTCATAACGTGTGGTCTCCCGCTCCGGTTGAGTTCACTCTAGACGGCGATTTTGCAACCACCGATAAGATCTCCACTCCCGGAGCTGCAGGTTTTGTCAATGGCATGCTTTTGGTGGGTGGAAAGACTCCCAAGTCCACCTTTTACTTGGACAATGAAAGGAAGGTCACGGCTCCATTCCAATCGTGTGAACTCTTCCATAGCCACGTGCGGGGAATTGTGATTGATCAGGACAGAACACGCATCCCTACCAGAAACTGTGTTGATGTAGAGGTGTACATCTTGCCTTACCAAACCTCCGAGAAGGGCGAAGACTTGTGAAGGAGTACTTAGGGATGTGAGAGAACTAAGGTATCTGGAGATCTGGGAAAAGGAAAGCATGGATGCAGAACCGCGGGTCTTATGTGCAGGCTATTAGTTTATAATAATAAACTCTTGACATTCCTCACTTATTTTAGTTACTTTTCATTGCGACTCCCCCCCCCCCCCCCCCCCCAATTGGACCCAATGGCTACAAGAAGAATCCGAGTATACTTCCATAATACTTAGTTCTACTACATACAGTACATGAAGTGCAGCATCAAATATACGGCCATCCTTGCATGAGGTACAGTGATTGCCACTGCAAATGACGTACAATGGAGGCCATTGCAAATAGCGTATCACATGCATCATAGTACTTCGTCAATGATGGCGCCATTTCTAGGATCGGACAGCGCAGGCTTCGTGATCCGTCTTTTATTAGACTCCATATGGGAGGTGCTCTACTCATACAGAGTTTGAGCTGACGTGCCCAGTTATTCGGAGGTGGTTGTTACTACTCCCCTTTGCTTGCTCTTCTTTAAATATTTGAAGATGGCCGAATCCTATGCTTGAGAATTCACCAACGATATAGTTATCAATTGGGCATAGAAGTACTAAAGAGCATAACATGCCAGGACGGTATCTATAGTGGATCTAAAAGTACGACGAGAATATGTATTCATATTTCTCGGGATGGAGATTGTGTTGGTGGAAAATAGGGTGGGGAAGGTTGGTGCAATATGCTAGTGAGAAAAGAGTATGGCGAAAAGAGTATGGCGAAAAGAGTATGGCGAAAAGAGTATGGCGAAAAGAGTACGGCGAAAAAAGAGGCGAGTGAGTGGAAAAAATTTGGCAGACTAGTGAGTGGAAAAAAGAGATAAACTATGGTGGCTCAAATGAGGTTGAAGGTAGATAGGGAACCATAGTCGATTAGCAAAAGCGTTACAATTCTTATGTGACCTTATACTTGAGCCTATAATCGCAAGTATCGTCAGCTTCTAACGGGCTTGTCAAAAAATGGATCTTTCCAGGAACAATGAGCTGACGGTGTTCTTGAATATTCTAAAGGGCCTATTGTTCGGTTCTTGTTCCGTCAGGTTCTAATACCTATAGTGGGAACTCCCCCAATCAGTTGATGCAACAGATAATGCAGCTAAAGCTCCGTCAAGGTTCCAGTTAATGATGACATTTCTCCAATAAATCCAATGATAATGGTGTACTATTACAGAAACTTACTTTTTTTCTACTAGGCCTAGTACTGTCTAGTACAGTGTTTTTTAAAACTATTCAAACCAGCGCACCAAAATGTTTCCAACCACACTAGCAAATTATACAAACCAATAATTCAAAAAGTTTCGTACTCCTTCGCACAGTCTTTAAACCAAATGGCGTAATGTTTCACACCAACTTTCACTAGAACTCCATATTCTGAAATCTAAATCTGGAGGTTGGTCTCATATGTACTGCATATAAGAGTCTTGCAGTACCAAACAAGGGTCTAAACGGACATAACTGAACTGGATTCCTTGATATCCTGTATCCAACAACTTGTGAGGAGTACAAACCTTTTGAATTATGGATTGTTTAAAAAAACTGTAGTGCAGTAGTGCAGTAGTCCAATACATCAATACATCAATACACCAATATATCAATTTATCGATTTATCAATTTATCAATACACCAATATATCAATTTATCAATTTATCAATTTATCGATTTATCAATATATTAATACATCAGTACGCCAATTTTCCAATTGTTATGTTCTTAATAACGTTTGGAACTAAACTTGTATTCGTTCGTCAGTGAGGAACCAATGCGACTTACATAACTAACGAGAAATACACTTCACCAGAAAATTCAGACCATTGATGTGGCACTTTCAAAAAAGCAACAGAGTACTTCATCAATGATGATCGATGGCTTTTATACGGAATTTGCAATGGTTAGGTTCGGACAGTAGGCTTCATAACTCTATATGTAGTACCTATAGTGGATCAAACAAATACACCAATACTGTTAGATTCCGGTTACGTCAGGTACTCTGTTTACTATGTTCATTCGCCGATTCCACCGAGGGAGGAATCTGAGGTGCTCAAATACTTTTAGAGAAGAGAGCGTGCAACTTAGCACGAGACCAATAGCGATGAATGCCGTCCAACATCGTGCCATGTTGGGCCTCAGAGTCTTGATTTGGCCATTGTTAGTATTAGACAGTGAGGGCTTAAAATACATCAATATGTAGGAGACTACCTGGTAGATCTAACAAATACATCAATATAGAATTATGGAATTATAGAGTTACAGAATTATAGAATTATGGAAATATAGAAATATAGAATTATAGAATTATAGAATTATGGAAATATAGAATTATAGAATTATAGAATTATAGAATTATAGAATTATAGAAATATAGAAAAATAGAAATATAGAATTACAGAAATATAGAATTATGGAATTATAGAATTATAGAATTATAGAATTATAGAATTATAGAATTATAGAATTATAGAATTATAGAATTATAGAATTATAGAATTATAGAATTATAGAATTATAGAATTATAGAATTATAGAATTATAGAATTATAGAATTATAGAATTATAGAATTATAGAATTATAGAATTATAGAATTATAGAATTATAGAATTATAGAATTATAGAATTATAGAATTATAGAATTATAGAATTATAGAATTATAGAATTATAGAATTATAGAATTATAGAATTATAGAATTATAGAATTATAGAATTATAGAATTATAGAATTATAGAATTATAGAATTATAGAATTATAGAATTATAGAATTATAGAATTATAGAATTATAGAATTATAGAATTATAGAATTATAGAATTATAGAATTATAGAATTATAGAATTATAGAATTATAGAATTATAGAATTATAGAATTATAGAATTATAGAATTATAGAATTATAGAATTATAGAATTATAGAATTATAGAATTATAGAATTATAGAATTATAGAATTATAGAATTATAGAATTATAGAATTATAGAATTATAGAATTATAGAATTATAGAATTATAGAATTATAGAATTATAGAATTATAGAATTATAGAATTACAGAAATATAGAATTATGGCAAAATAAAAAAATAGAAAAATACAAATATATCATTATAGCAACACTTCAGTCCCAAAAACAGGACCTCTGATTATTTGTGTGGTGTAGATTGGTTGCTAGAGACTATACTGGCTCACGTGACTCTCTCACCACTCACTATCCAGCATCCAGCCAGATCAGTGCTTGCCAAAAATAGCCAATACTAACCAATGCTGACCAATACTAAACCAGTAATCAAGTCCGAAATCATGTTTCTGATCTTATGTACAGGCGGACATTCTGATTGTATGTGGTTGTAGAGATTGGTATAGCCTAGCGCACGTGACTCTCTCCACCCACCATATATTCGCGACTCAGTCTACTCCACTTATCTCCACTTATCATCGCCACCATGTACAAACTAAGAACTACACTCAAGGGGCATGAACTGGACGTCCGGGGAGTAACGGCTGTGGGAGAGGCGGTGCTTGTGACGGGCTCACGTGACGCCTCTGCCCGGCTGTGGGATCTTTCCGTGCCTCTAGACTACAATACTGAGGGCACCATTTGCTTCAACTCGCCCACGGGGTCGTTTATCAATTGTGTGGCGTCGGTGAATTCGGCATTGACAGGCCAATTGGTGGCGTGTGGCGGGAAGGATGCCATTGTATACTTGGCGGAGATCTATGAAACATTCCTGAAACCTGGGGATGATGTGGGCAAGTTCCAATTGGTTGGCCATTCAGCAAACGTGTGCTCGCTAGACTACACGCAGGACCAGCTTATATCGGCTTCATGGGACTGTACGGCCAAAGTATGGGATTTGGACTCGTTTTCAGTGAAGTACGATTTGCTGGGCCATTCGGCTGCGGTATGGGACGCCAAGGTGTTGGATGCTGCAAACGACATCTACCTCACATGTTCGGCCGATCGAACCATCCGGAAATGGAAAGGCGCAAAGGAAATTGCTTGTTATAACGGGCACTCCGATGTGATCCGGAAGCTTTTGGTATTCCCTGGAGGAAAGTCGTTTGCCTCTGCGTCCAACGACTGCACAATTAAGATCTGGGATGCGGAAACTGGTGCTTTGCAACATACTTTGACAGGACACGACTCTTTCATTTACGATTTGGCTTTGCTTTCCAATGGAGACCTCGTGTCGACTGCTGAAGACCGTTCGGTGCGGATCTGGCGCAACAATGCCATCTTGCAGGTCATCACGCTTCCCTGCATCTCCGTGTGGTGTGTATGTGTGTTGCCCAATGATGATTTCGCCGTAGGGGGCTCTAACAAACAGGTGTACGTGTTCACACGTGATCCGAGCCGGTACGCCACCAAAGAGGCCATTGCGGCCCTTGAGGATGCCTTGCGGCTGTCTGCAATCTCAGAGCAATCGTTGGATAACTTGAAAAAAACCGATGTTCCGGGCTACGAACGCTTGGACTCCCCGGGAAAGGAGGAGGGGCATGTGATCACCGTCAAGAGCCCCGTGGGCGTCATAGAGGCCCACCAGTGGTCTGGCGGCCAGTGGATCAAGATTGGAGATGTGGTCAATTCCGGAGGCGGTTCTTCCAACAAGGTGCAGTACCAGGGCCAGGAATACGACTATGTTTTCGATGTGGACGTTGAAGATGGCAAGCCGCCTTTGAAATTGCCCTTCAACGCCACTGACAATCCGTATGTTGCTGCAGAGAAGTTCTTGGCTGAAAATGACTTGCCTTCTTCATATACCGAGGAGGTGGTGCAGTTTATCCACAAGAATACCGAGGGTTTCCAAATGGGAGGACAACCCGAAAAGTCGGTGGAAAACCCATACCAAAATTCGACATCACATATATCAACAGATTCCTTAGTGGATCCTCCGTTTTTCCCCGAAACAACGGCAATTACCTATGACGATTATAAGGCCACATCGTTAAACAATGGCTTCTCCAAGTTGAATGCCCAGCAGCAGGAAAATGGATTCGACGATAAGGAAGTGGCTCTTGTGCAGAGGAGCTTGGAGAATCTCAAATCCAAGGACGCAATGTTCCTTATTCTGAAGGTAGTGCCTCGGATTCTCTCCAAGTGGGAAAAGTCACAGAGGCTCATCGGATTTGATTTGTTGAGAGTCGCCATCTCCAGAGTCTCCACTGCAGACTTGATCCAGTCCACGGACGAGGCAGAAACCATATACAAGCTTCTTTTTGCCACCCTTGAGGATATCACCGAGGACGATGTGACCATCTTCATGATGATCGCCAAGGTGTTGAGCAATTTGGCCAACAGCACACTTTTCATGCAGATCTTCTTGACCGTGGAAGACAACGGCACGGTGTTGTTAAACGAGTTCTTTGACGAGCTCTCACAGCATTTGACGGTGTTGGTGAAGATCATGACGTCATCGGAGGTGGCTAGTGCCCATAAACATTTTGGTATGGCATGCACTGCGATCGCCTCTTACTGGTTCAATCTTCTGGCCCGGTTCAAGAGTTATTTGGGTGCAAACCCTACATCGCTGGCCTCGATCTTAAGTGTTTTGGAGGAGATTGGCGAGGACTTAGCCCGCACGGGCGAGGAGCCTTCCTATCGGTTGGCCGTAGCCTATGGCAACTTCCACTTCTATGATCACTCACTTATTGAGCCTCATTGGTTTCTGGTGATCAAGTCTCTCCACCAATCCGACCGCTTCCAGACCGTGTACAAAGAAATCGACCTGAAATAGGTGAAGTACCAGTCGAAGATCTAGTCGAAGACCAGTCTGAAGTCCTGGTGTGAAGAACTAGTCTGAAGACCAGCCTAAAGACCTGGGATAGTGAATGGATAGAGACACACTAGAGAAGAAGGTCAATGAAATTTCATTAGAGAATTTATCTGATGAAGACCCGGGAATTACCTAGTCTGAAAAGACCGATAGAATAATCATCATGAGGGAGATTGACCTGAACACTAGTCTCAAAACACGAAGATCTAGTCCAAAGAGCTGGAATATTTATGTGATGGAGATTCACTAGAAAATGGTGTCTGATGAAAACCAGAATAGTGTCTCATGTTGATTAACGACCCTGCATTATCTCCTGTCAATGATCATCTACAACTAACCTGTCTACTATTTCGTCAATTCGGTTCCTCAATTCAGTCCACAATTGGGTAATATTCTAGTTACCGTCCCACTTCACTTCAATTAGTGCTTCTTACTCAAGAATATACTGATCTCACGTGACCAATGGATGAGAAGATCTGAAGCCTCAAGCGTTCTCCTCTACACATATTCCTTTCTTCTCACCTCTTCACTTCTTCACTTTTGTGAAATCCATCACCCTCGACAGCTTACTTCTTCTTTAATGGTAATCGTAAAGATCCCCCGAGGCTTCGTCGTGCCGTTGGTCATGTTAATTCTGGTGCTTGTTCTTCTCTTTGTTGCGGGCTCCCAACCACACAAGATGGCCCTGCATCTAAGGCAGATGGCCGGGACTGGGTTCCAGAACCCTGACATGTATGACGATGAAGGGGCTCCGAGTTCCGAGCAGAAAGCCCAGTAATTGACCGGAACGGGCGAGAAAGAAGAGGGTGGTAGGAAGTCGGGTCTGTATGCAGGAACATAAACGGAGGAGCAGCGCAGATTGGCCAGCAAGTTCGGCCAGGGAATGCCTGTAGTTCTGGTTGCACCGAAGTAGTACCCTGAAGTGCCTGAACCCGAGAAAAATGCCGTTTCAGGTGATTTTTCGTTTCGGTTCTACTCCCACATCAAAAACGGTGTCCACACGAACCTAGGCAAAGGGGAAATGGCGTGGAAACACCGCAGAATGCATGTGATCAGCTCCATAAAGGCCCATAAACCAGCAAACACCATTATCACGCTCCAGGAACCGGTAAAATTCCAGGTGGATGAGGTGTTGGAGGCGTTGAACCGGTATACCCCGGAAGAGCAGCCGGAATGGACTGCATACGGCGGCAGGCGCATTGACGGGGCCCACGAAGGAGAGTTTGTGCCGATAATCATCCGGCAAGCCGAGTGGGAGGTTGTTTTCAATCATGCTTTTTGATTGAACCCGAAGGACGAACGCAGCTCGTAAACGGGGTGGGATAGGAAGTACCCTCGGATCTGCACGCACGTGACGCTCTGGCATCGCCAGACCAGAACCTACATCAAAGTTTTCAACACCCATTTCAACCATAAGGGTACCGTAGCACGTGCCGATTCTGCAGCCATGCTCATGGCCAAAATGGACTCCATCAACGTGTGGCCACTATTTCTTTTGGGTGATTTCAATGCAGTCACCTCCGATGCCAGTTATTAGACTCTCGCCCTGGTATATTCTGAAACACACACGCTAGTGAATTCGGAAAATCGGTATAGCCATCATGAATGGACGGTGACAAGTTTTCTGGGGGAGTTTGCACAGGATGCAAAACGGATCGATTATAGTTTTGCTCCTGCAGATACGAAGAGGGAAATGGATCCAGTGTGTGAAGCAGAAAACAGGGCCTTTGATCTCCGGCTCAAAGGCTACGGCTTGATGCATTCCAAGGTCGGGGGTGTGTATATGAGCGATCACCGGCCGTTGGTGGCCGATTTTCAGATCCACAAGTGTTGGAAATACCCACGGTGGAATGGCCACGAAGTGAGTATCCAGACACATCTCTCTAGAAGTGGGTCCAGGAACAGGTCTCTAGAGGTACATATCCAGAAGTGAGTTTTCAGAAGTGGCCATCTAAAAGTGGCTACCAAAACAGCTCTCTAGAAATGGTACCAGAAGTGATTGTCTAGAAATAGCCATAAAGAAGTGGTTATCAGAAATGGACATCCAGAACGGGTATTCAGAAACGAGTATCCAGAAGTGATATTCAGAATTGATGATCCAAAAATGGTGAATGGAAGTGGAACCAGAAGGGGTAACCAGAAGTGGTCAGATATGGTAACCAGAAATGGCCAACAGGAGATGTGCTAATTAATAATGTGTACTATCAGTACATATTCCAATAGACCACTCTGCTGTGTTGCACTATTGAACTGCAATTCTAGCTATGTGGATTAGTCTGACGGTACAGTACAGACTGCAAAGAGGCATGGAAATCCAAGGTTTTTGAAGATTCACTGGGGCCGATAATAGCGACACATGGAATTAATAGCCATAGTCTCAGATGTCTACCATAGGTCTCTATACCACTATATGATTCTAGTACTGGCCTTAGTTTTTCCAGTAATACCTGTCTTCTAGACATTGTACTAGTACCAATTCTTGTTCTGCACGTCTGATTAATTCTAGTCTTCTCAATTTCTGCTTTTCCATCTCCTCAAGTAAACCGTGCTAGTTTTACTGGAAAATGTACAAGAGATTGGCTAAGCTTCTTAAGATATTGCCGAAGTACACTGATTCGAATGAAAACTTGAATAGAGCCATTGCAACATTGCTGAAGACATTAAGACCCTGTGTGGCCGAAACAGTCAAGTATTTATAGGCCATGAATTTGGAAAAGAAACCCACACTCAAATTTTGTTTGGCTTTGGTTTGGACCTGAGGAATGGACCAAAATCCTGGCCGAATATAAAGATACTGGAGTAGCCACGGAACGAGAAAAGGTCTTTATTCATTGTCCAGAGATTATTCGACCAGCCAGGTAATGATCTGGAAATGGATCGGTGTAGGATGTCCTTACATGTGGTAAACCCCAACAGCATACCATTTAAACGACAACCGTTCCCCATAAATATATCCTCAGAATCAAAGAACTGGTAATGTATTCTGAAAGACCTGCAAAAGTCTGTCTAAGAATGGGAACTGTATGCAGGATATTGACTAGTTTCGGAAATGACTTTTCTAGAAGTGTAATGATGGATGGATGTGAATGCTATGGGAATTCAGACATTTAATTAACAATTTTGGTTGACAGTATCTTTTTCCACTTTCCAGAATTCCATGTTCTAGAGACTTCAAGCTGTGGAGGATAAAACTTCTAACCAAAATCAGTAAGAGATTGGGAACAGAATCCATCACAAATGCAATACCAAAGTGAATAATCAATATTTCAATTCATTACATTATCAACCGCCACTGCTGGTTTAATAGGTACTTATGAGAAGGGTTGCAAAAATGCGGAAGGGATCCTACTTCTTATATATTGCAGGAACGCGGGATTTTATGAAACACGTTTCAAATCATGCTGTACCCTGTACCACAAACGCAATGGAATGCATTAGAAATGCATCAAGCTGATGCAGCATATCTCTACAGGGAAATATAAAAGGCCATGGGGTGCCCTGTGAAGTTTACATTAAAAATTGGCTGTCATTCAAGAATTGCAGCATGTTCTGCTAAAAGCGAGTACTTAAATAAGTCCTACTGAACAGCTGATTCTTGGCACCTTCAGTGGAGAAGTTATTACCATGACTAGTTGCTATTCTCTAGTGTTACCCCCACCCCCCTTTTTTTCTTTTTGGATAACTATTATTGAGCTGAAAAAAAAAAAACGCCATTGTCAATACCATAAGACACTCTAAAGTGAGACACGTGACCAGTCGCTATAACTAAGCAATTACTGAATGGTGAACCTTTGGTGTGCTGTGGGGTATTGGAGTACCAGGGCTGCAAATATCAATGAGTGTTATTTAAAATAGACGGACCTGCAGAAAAGGCACTGTTCACTCTGGTCAAGGTTTTTTTCCGTTCGTCGTTGGCAGTGTGAGCCAACATCACCGGCCATGGAAAGTGGTGGATCCTGCAGATAGTCGACGGCAATACCAGCAAAGAAACCATCAATATTATTCTTCTTATCCAATATTCCTATCAGCACTAACTACTAGAGGTTAATAAATATTAAGGACATTTCATTTTTAGATTAAATTAGTGGACCTAGTCTGGTGGTCTTGGTCCATGCAAAAGTGAGGCCCGCACGACGCGAAAAAAACCTCAGCAGGGCATACTAACTCCAGAGCCATCTTCCCTTACCACGCAACGTTACCATGTCCTACGACGATATTGAAAACGCAGTGCCCGACATTGTGATCGGGTCCACGCTCCAGGAAAATGAAGAAGACGCCGTGTATGAGCACGAGGCCGAGTCCGGAGCCGAGGAGGAAGAAGCCGAGGCCCCCAAGGAAAAGAAGTCCGTGGCTTTTGCAGGCTTGGAAGACGAGTACGACGAGGACGAGGCCCGCCGGGAGTTTGAAGAAGGTGGTGGTTTGCCTGAACAGCCAGAAAACCCCGATTTCTCCAAGTTGACTCCTCTTTCCCATGAGATTATCAACAGACAGGCCACCATTAACATTGGAACCATTGGCCATGTGGCCCACGGTAAATCCACTGTGGTGAGAGCCATTTCAGGGGTGCAAACTGTCCGTTTCAAGGATGAGTTGGAGAGAAATATCACCATCAAGTTGGGATACGCCAATGCTAAGATCTACAAGTGTGACAACGAGAGCTGTGAGGCCCCCGGCTGCTACCGGTCTTTCAAATCCGATAAGGAAATACATCCCAAGTGTCAGCAACCAGGGTGTGAGGGCCGCTACTCTTTGGTGCGCCACGTGTCGTTTGTCGACTGTCCCGGGCACGACATTTTGATGAGTACCATGTTGTCAGGAGCAGCAGTTATGGACGCCGCTCTTCTTTTGGTGGCTGGTAACGAGTCTTGTCCTCAGCCACAAACATCCGAGCACTTGGCTGCTATAGAGATCATGAAGTTGAAGCACGTGATCATCTTACAGAACAAGGTCGATTTGATGAGAGAAGAGTCGGCCTTGGACCACCAGAAGTCCATTTTGAACTTCATTCGGGGTACCATTGCTGATGGAGCACCTATTGTGCCTATTTCCGCCCAGTTGAAGTACAACATCGATGCAGTCAACCAGATCATATGCGACTACATTCCTGTTCCTCCCAGAGACTTCTTGGCCTCGCCACGTTTGATTGTCATTAGATCTTTTGATGTCAACAAACCCGGAGCAGAGATTGATGACTTGAAGGGAGGTGTTGCCGGAGGCTCGATCTTGAATGGTGTGTTTAAGATTGGAGATGAGATTGAAATCAGACCAGGTATTGTCACCAAGGACGATAACGGCAAGATCCAGTGCAAGCCGATTTTCTCCAACATCGTGTCGTTGTTTGCCGAACACAATGACTTGAAGTTTGCCGTGCCCGGAGGCTTGATTGGTGTGGGAACCAAGGTGGACCCTACGTTGTGTAGAGCCGACCGGTTGGTGGGCCAGGTGGTGGGCTCCAAGGGCAACTTGCCCTCGATCTACACGGACATTGAGATCAACTTCTTCCTTTTGAGAAGATTGTTGGGAGTCAAGACCGAAGGAGCCAAGCAGGGAGCCAAGGTCAGAAACTTAGAGACGGGTGAAGTGTTGATGGTGAATATCGGGTCCACAGCTACCGGAGCACGTGTGATTGCCGTCAAGGCCGATATGGCCCGGTTGCAGTTGACGGCTCCGGCCTGTACGGAGGTGAACGAGAAGATTGCTTTGTCGAGAAGAATCGAGAAGCATTGGCGGTTGATTGGCTGGGCCACCATCAAGAAGGGTACCACCTTGGACCCGGTGGCATAATCGGGCTGTATTTAGCGTAATCTATTGATAGTGGAGATACTGAAGCTAGTGTAAGTAGTAATAGAGATGTAACCACCGGATACATACCAGACCCATACAATTGAGTTTTCTACTAGGACAATTCTATTGTATGTACACTATACCACACTTTCCCACCACACACTACTACCTACACTGGTCCACTACTATAGTACTACTACTACACTACTACTACACTACTACTACACTACTACACTACTATAGTATACTGACTACTAGACTACTAGACTACTATAATATACTGACTACTACACTACTACACTACTATAATATACTGACTACTACACTACTATAATATACTCACTATTTTCACCTGAGCTAATACTCGTACTTCTATTATTACTCGTTCTAATACTCCTTTCGACTAGACTTCTACTAGAACCTGTATTACTACTACTACTCTTATAGTACTATTAATACTCCACTACGTAACTAGTACCTCTACTGCTTCTATTAGTAGGACTTCCACTGTGCTAAGTAGTAACCGTATATATTGTATACTTTAAAGACTGCAGAACGATCATAAATATAAGTGTGTACAACTGACTAAAGACCCTTGTTTATAATCGATAGTCATACTAATAGAATAAGTTGTAAAGACTGGACTTTGCGTACTGAGAATAGAGGTTGCAGCCACTGATTTCAGTGTGCACTTGGAATGACTGCGTGCTGGAAATAAAAAAATGCTTTTTGAAGGAAACAACCGGTTCATCTGCTCTTCAGGGCCAGTATAACATTCTTGATTCAAAAAATCAGTCACAAAAAAGAAGAAAGAGACAAGATTTTGGTGGTGTTCTTATAAGATGGATATTGAAGGAATTCAAGCCACTCCAACTCTTCCGAGGTGGTGCACTGAGTACTATTCAACGTACTATAAATTACACCAGGAAGTGTTTCCCTTTTTTAGAAACCAAGACCATGCCAGTTAACTGGAGTGGTAAGAGTAGANATTACACCAGGAAGTGTTTCCCTTTTTTAGAAACCAAGACCATGCCAGTTAACTGGAGTGGTAAGAGTAGAATAGACAGGAATGAAGAAGAAGGACCGCGAAGACTAGAATAGGGTCATAAGGTCAGATAGATGTAGAATGAAAGAGTGTTAGATCGGAGAGATAAAAATAGAATGGCACACCAGAGATATTTACACTCGTGCTTCTATTGCTATTAGTTCCATTACTTCTTTTCTACAACGACGATTACTGAGTACTGCTACTACTAATACTACTACTAATACTAATACTAATACTAATACTAATACTAATACTAATGGTATTGTTCGAGCCTACGAATGCCAATGACTCGTCCAAGACGCCATACCCCGTGACTTGGACTCATCCATTCACCTTAGCTCGTGATTGCGTTTAACCATGCTTCAACTCTCTGGTACTCACAGGCTAGCTAGATAAGTACTCGGATTCACACTTCTTGGGAGTTCATCAATGAACATAACCCCCAGTACTAGACGTATTCAAGAATAGACTATAGACTAGAACAATATAGACTAGAACAATATAGACTAGAACAATATAGACTAGAACAATATAGACTAGAACAATATAGACTAG
>NLAL01000185.1:4453-33948 GCA_002374735.1 Metschnikowia sp. 13-106.1
TTGGTAGTGCTTGGTGGTGCTTGGTAGTGCTTGGTGGTGCTTGGTAGTGCTTGGTGGTGCTTGGTGGTGCTTCGTGGTCGGATCATTGACAGGACTAATAGGCCTGGTGTACGGGTGCCTCACTAGCAACGCTCCAGCCCCCACAACAACCACAGATAAACACTCCCACAAACAAATATACATGTATAGACACACACATATATATCTATATTTATGTGTATGTTTTATATAAGTATATCTATATATAGAGGTATATTTATTCTGGTTGTGAAAACAGCTCAATTGTCGTCGTCCTGTTTTGATCTAGGCACGACCACGCGCACCAAACAAGTTGCACACGTTACCCAAACCAACCCAACCAAACCTAACCACACATAATGGCCATTCTAGCAGCTTCCATATGCACCCACGGCGGCAAGGTGCTTGTACTGAGACAATTTCGGGACCTTAGCAAGGACCGCATCACCACGCTCTTTGCAAACTTCCCCCTGTTGCTCTCGTCGTCTGGCTCCCAAAACACTACCGTAGAGGACGAGTCTGTCCGGTACGTTTACCAGCCGCTTGAGGAGTACTACATCGTGCTCTTGACCAATAAGCAGTCCAACATTTTGCAGGATATCGACACGTTGCATTTGTTTGTGGGGGTGGTCAGCAACTTGTTGCGCAGTGTGGACGAGAAAGAGATTTTTGCCAATGCGTTTGAGATCCTCTCTGCGTTTGACGAGATTGTGACGTTGGGGTTCCGTGAGAAGTTGACGTTGCTGCAAGTGCAGAGCTTCTTGGAGATGGATTCGCATGAGGAAAAGATCCAGGAGATCATTGAGCGGAATAAGGAGATCGAGGCCACGGAGGAGCGGAGGAGACGGGCCAAGGAGATCCAACGGAAGGAGTTGGCCCGCAAGAACTTGGAGAGCCTGCAGAAGAGCATGTCCAATCTGATGGGCAGTCTGATGGGAGGTATGGGCAATGTGAATGTGCTGTATGAAGGCCCACCACTGGGTCCTTCCATGGGCCAGAATAGTGGGGCCTATGGGTCACCGGAACCTGCTGGTTCTCGTAGTACCGCTGGAGCTCTTGGTGGTGGAGCTCTTGGTGGACGTGCTGGTGGCCGAGCTGCTGGTGGTCGTGGGTTGCAATTGGGAAAGAAACCTGTGGCTAGAGGTGGGTCTGAGCAGAGAGAATCGCTTCTTGGAGCTGGTTCTGCTGTCCCAAATGCCCAAAATACCCATGCCCAAAACCACAATGTATCGTCTGGACTCGCTACTCCGACCCCAGTTTCGTCTACTTCGGCAGCTCACTCTCTCAACCCTGCATCGAGGGTGGCCGACTTGGCTGGCCACGACCGCGTTTCGTCGGCTTCCCCAGCCATCACGTCTGCTGTCCATGATGGCGTGCTTATTACTATCAACGAGAAGATCGCGGCGCAGCTTTCTCGCGAGGGTTCGGTGTCGGCCACGGAAATCAAGGGTGATCTCAACTTACGCATCAACAGACTGGAATATGCCCGCTCCAAGATTGTGTTGAACGTGGTCAACAACCCAGGCGTGCAGTACAAGACTCACCCCAACGTTGACCGTGGTTTGTTCACCTCGTCGGGTGAAATCGCTCTCAAGGATAAGTCCAAGCCGTTCCCCAGCAACGACCAGAGCTTGGGTGTTTTGAGGTGGAGGGCGTTGGCCAAGGCCGAGGATGCTTCGTTGGTGCCTCTTGTGTTCACCGTGTGGGTGTCGCTCAATGGCGATGTGGCCGATGTCAACATCGAGTATGAGTTGACGCTGGACTACTTGAATGCACACCCCAACCAGCAATCGTTGGAGAACGTGAGGGTGGTGGTTCCAGTGGTGCTGCAGGATGTTGTGTTGAAGGAGGACTCGTCAGGACTGATGCAATACGACGAAACTGACGAAGGTATGGTGTTCACTATTGGCCAGATCGACTTTGGCGAGGCACAGGGCAACTTTGAGTTCTCCATTCCCGTGGAGTCTGAAGATGTGCTTTTCCCCATGGAGGTAAAATTCGATGCCATGCGTACGGAGAACGTCACGGAGTCTGATCTTTCGCTTTGCAAGTTGCTGGTGGTGGATGTGGTGTCCAACGACGACTCCGAAAACCCCTACCCCTTCACGTTGCACCAGAGAATGTCGTGTGACGCATACACCATTAATTGATTAGAGAAGAGGGAGAGAGAAACAGATCAACACCCAAAAGATCAAGAGAAAGGGATCAGAGAAAGAGATCAGGAGATCAACACCAAGTGATCAAGAGAATGCCCAAAGTTGAAACGTTAAATGATAGCTTGCTTTAAAGGATTATTACCAAAGATCTATCAAATCAGACTATGGAACAGGATATTCCAGTGGTCCAGTGGTCCAGTGGTCCAGAAGTCCAGTAGTCCAGTATGAGTTAGAAATCACCACCAACGACAACTCTCGTGGAGACATACACCAATATGAACTACTATAGTCTAGTGAAGTACACCGGTGTAGTAGGAGTACTATGACTATAATATGGTGTAGCTCTGACTAACACTTCCTGCACATTTTCATTGATCAGGGTGGAATGCCCATGCCTATACTTTGGATATGTTTTAGATCATAAGGACCATATAACAGTCTGATCATAATCTATTGTCCAGGTTTTGTATGGATTCTACTGTACACTGTGAAACAGTGGAAATGCACCACTACAATCACTTTATATCCAATGTGAATCGGGATATCACCGATACCCATATCGATTCACATATGCACATTTGATTTTATAGGCACTATATCTCCGATATAATCACCTTCAACGGGCCAAAAACACCAGGCCACAGTAACTAGCATCAGACACAAGTATTAGCATAGCAAAGGAATCAACAACAGTATAACATACAGGCAAAGAGTACCAGATCACTTTCGCTCAGTATCAGTTACATACTAGATCCAGTAGTATCAGTCACATACTAGATCCAGTAGTATCAATCACATGACGAGATCAGTAGTAGCAGTATCAGTATCACATCTGATAAAGATACCAGATCAACTGTAGTACCAATCCCTTCGAGTCTAATCTCTTCCAGTACCAAGTTCTCCGTAGTACCAGTTCACATCAGCTTCAATCCACTCAGTATCAGTCTCAAAATGGGATGCAGTATCACATAATGAGACTCCAGTATCAATTCACCACTTTCTTCAGTTTTAGTTTCACAACGGATTCGGTTCGTGTCACTACCACGTGAAATGAGATAAAGATTCATCAGTTCATAACTGTTTTCACGTGACATGACAAACCAGTTATCCATAAATCAGTGTCATCAGTCACATAGAGTCAGCTAGTACTCACATAGAATCAACCAGTATTCACATAGACTCAGTATGGATATCATAGCATGACTCATTTTTGCGTCAGTCACTCAGTTTCAGAATCTGATTCATATCAGTGTCAAATTCACACAAATTCAGACGCAGTATTATAAGTTTCATGTCAATTGCACATCCCTTTCCTCAGCTTCAACAGCTTCATGACAATACCAATCTTATATGACCATCAGGACGCCGTTGAGGGCGACGGAGAAGCGCAAGAAAAGCCCCTTTGCGTCGCTCAACTGGCGCAATTCCTTAAGCACCTTCTGGCGAGGATCCACCCCCGTCACCACATCTTTCACGTGAGTGACTATGATGTCAAGGCCCTTTAAAGGCGTAGGCCTGCTTGCCAGACAAAGTTGCTCGAGATTCTGGAGCTCGTCAATCACGTGCGTTGGGGTTAGGTGCCCGTACAAGTCGATCTGGGGGTCGACGATGGACGTGGAACACTCTAGAACAATCCCCCGGAGCGTTTGGTCCAACACATAGGGTGCAACGTGACGCCAGACCACGGCGTTTTTGGGTGCTTGGGACGACGTGTCCAGCTCAAAGTCTCCAAACACCAAGAGCTTATTCTGCAGGCTGTTTTCACTGATCAAAAACGCCAGCAGCTTGTACAAGCCCTCATTATGGCCTCCCTTGGAAATGTGCCCGTGCGTCACCTCAAACGTTGTCACTGTATACGCTCCATTGACTATGGAGGTGGGCTTGAGTTCCGGTATACACACGAGGTCAAATAGATTGAGCAGGGGCAAGTCGGGCCAGATGATGCCGTTAAAAATGTGTTTTTTTAGGCTGGAAATGGTGAAGTCATGCCCTAGCACCTGCACACGGGGCCCGGGGTTTTTTGTTCCGAAAAGTGACAGGTTGATGACTAACGCCAGAATATGGTCCATGTGTGGATGCAGGACTAACACCGTGGACACACACCGGAACACCTGGTGCAGGAGGAGCAACGGGCTCAGGGCCCGGTCCAAGTGCCGAAGAGCCATAAATGGCCATGTTAAGGGGAGACTACTGTACTCCTGCACACGCAAGCTATCGGCGTACATGGCCAACTGGCGTTTCGGGATACCCCGCGAGTCGTGGATGAGGTCTGTGATGGCCAGGTGCCCCAGACCGGCATCTATAGCCACCAAGCACTTTTGGCCGTTCTTGACAATATCCGCATATGATATTTTGGCGGATTTGATGAGAATCAGGCAGTTTCCTGAGTCGAGTGGACCTCCAGACGTACCCAAAAACGTGATTTCAAATGACATAATGGGTAACGATGGATGAACAGACCAATAGTAGACCAAGACTAATCAATAGGGTATACTAGTAGACGGTAGAATAGACCAGTGGATGGGCCAACCGAGTGACGAAGTAAATAAACAATGACCAATGATAATGACAGATCAACTGTTTAGTAGACCAATAGTCAATAGAAGTAATTGGTTGTTGGATAAGCGAAAGAAGGACTAAAAAGTTTAGACCAATAATAGACAAATCAATGATAGAAAATCAACGGAAAAAAGACCGATGAACCAATGACTGATGAACCAATGACTATGATAGACGTGGCTAGATAGACGTGACTAGATAGACGTGACTAGATAGACGTGACTAGATAGACGTGACTAGATAGACGTGACCAGATAGACGTGACTAGATAGACTAATGACAGTTATAAGGCCAATAATATGCTAGACCAAATGACACCAACGGAACAATGACTAAAGATAGGCAGCCAGTGTTAGCAAGTGACTAACGATAGGCAACCAATGATAGCCTGTGATAGACCAATGATAGACCAGTGACTTGGGATAGACTGACAGTATGGACTAAGGACAGACTGACAGTATAGACTAAGGACAAACTGATGGTATGGACCAAGAACAGACTGATGGTATGGACTAAGGAAAGACTGACAGATGCACTAACGATAGGTTAGACAGCGAACCAGCAATGAACTGACAGACCAGTGACTTAGGATACCAAATAAATACTGACAGTATGCAGCAGTGACAGACCAGTGATAGACCAGTGATTAGGTATAATATACCGAAGTCAGTGACTTCAAAGAGAGACAATAACTAATGATACACCAATAGTATGGCAATGATATACCAATAGTATGTCAATGATACACCAATAGTATGTCAATGATACACCAATAGTATGACAATGATACACCGATAGTATGACAATGATACACCAATAGTATGACAAAGATACACCAATAGTATGTCAATGATACACCGATAGTATGACAATGATACACCAATAGTATGACAATGATACACCAATAGTATGTCAAAGATACACCAATAGTATGGCAATGATATACCAATAGTATGTCAATGATACACCAATAGTATGACAATGATACACCGATAGTATGACAATGATACACCAATAGTATGACAAAGATACACCAATAGTATGTCAATGATACACCGATAGTATGACAATGATACACCAATAGTATGTCAATGATACACCAATAGTATGACAATGATACACCAATAGTATGACAATGATACACCAATAGTATGACAAAGATACACCAATAGTATGTCAATGATACACCGATAGTATGACAATGATACACCAATAGTATGTCAATGATACACCAATAGTATGACAATGATACACCAATAGTATGACAATGATACACCAATAGTATGACAAAGATACACCAATAGTATGTCAATGATACACCGATAGTATGACAATGATACACCAATAGTATGTCAATGATACACCAATAGTATGACAATGATATACCAATAGTATGTCAAAGATACACCAATAGTATGTCAATGATACACCAATAGTATGTCAATGATACACCGATAGTATGACAATGATACACCGATAGTATGTCAATGATACACCAATAGTATGACAAAGATATACCAATAGTATGTCAAAGATACACCAATAGTATGTCAATGATACACCAATGATAGGCTCGTGGATGGACCAATAGGAGACCAGTTATGGAGCAGTAGCAACCTGATTGGACCAAATAGGAGAGCAGTTATGAACCAGTTATGAACCAGTTATAAACCAGTTATGAACCAGTTATGAGCCCGGGAGGGAGGACCAATCGTATGTAGACAAGACGGGGCGGATGGGCAGGAGACCTGGCGGACGATGCACGCGGCCAAACACGTCGTTCTAGAAACCTCGCGTGTCTAGATCTACAGGAACAGGCAGCCGGAAAAGGAGCCACAGTGTTTTTCAGCGGTGGAAAGAAGAGGAGGTGGGTGTGGAGATTTGGGCGCGGCTGTTGACGTGGAGAGGCTTAGTTTGGGGCGCGCATGCATGGAAGCCATGCGAATCCACAGTCACCAAAGCTACTTATAGTCGGGCTCGTAGTCATACCATGAGTGAATGGTACTATTCTGGAGAGTGTGTGGAAGTATTCTGGTGAGTATATGGAAGTATTCTGGTGAGTGTATGGAAGTATTCTGGAGAGTGTATGGAAGTATTCTGGTGAGTGTATGGAAGTATTCTGGAGAGTGTGTGGAAGTATTCTGGTGAGTATATGGAAGTATTCTGGTGAGTGTATGGAAGTATTCTGGAGAGTGTATGGAAGTATTCTGGTGAGTGTATGGAAGTATTCTGGAGAGTGTGTGGAAGTATTCTGGTGAGTATATGGAAGTATTCTGGAGAGTGTGTGGAAGTATTCTGGTGAGTATATGGAAGTATTCTGGTGAGTGTATGGAAGTATTCTGGAGAGTGTATGGAAGTATTCTGGAGAGTGTATGGAAGTATTCTGGAGAGTGTATGGAACTATTCTGGAGAGTATATGGTACTATTCTGGTGAGTATATGGAACTAGTCTGGTGAGTATATTTAGATCTTGTTAATACTCTGCTTACACTATACTTAGTACTGGTGGTACTATATACTGGTACTATATACTGGTGAGCTTTACTACATAGGAATACTGTACAGTACAAGTACATATGGTAAGTAGTTATAGTAAGTGTATATGGTACATAGCCATGGTTCTTTATGGGATACTAGTCATGGTAAATGTGTATAGTACAATAGATGAGACTCTGTGGATATACTATGGAGTATCTCTTGTGGTTATTGTTGATGTACAGAAATGTGTAGAGTACGGTAGCGAGTCAATGATGAACTAGTTATAGTTGTAGTGGGACAAGTGGGTGCATTTCAACCGTACTTTTGGTATGCTGACTTTTGGCTTAAACTCTTGGTACACTGGCACTACATACAGAAGAGCTATACAGAATAACTATACAGAAGAGCTATACAGAACAGCTATACAGAATAACTATACAGAATAACTATACAGAACAGCTATACAGAATAACTATACAGAACAGCTATACAGAACAGCTATACAGAACAGCTATACAGAACAGCTATACAGAATAACTATACAGAACAGCTATACAGAACAGCTATACAGAACAGCTATACAGAACAGCTATACAGAACAGCTATACAGAACAGCTATACAGAACAGCTATACAGAACAGCTATACAGAACAGCTATACAGAACAGCTATACAGAACAGCTATACAGAACAGCTATACAGAACAGCTATACAGAACAGCTATACAGAACAGCTATACAGAACAGCTATACAGAACAGCTATACAGAACAGCTATACAGAACAGCTATACAGAACAGCTATACAGAACAGCTATACAGAACAGCTATACAGAACAGCTATACAGAACAGCTATACAGAACAGCTATACAGAACAGCTATACAGAACAGCTATACAGAACAGCTATACAGAACAGCTATACAGAACAGCTATACAGAACAGCTATACAGAACAGCTATACAGAACAGCTATACAGAACAGCTATACAGAACAGCTATACAGAACAGCTATACAGAACAGCTATACAGAACAGCTATACAGAACAGCTATACAGAACAGCTATACAGAACAGCTATACAGAACAGCTATACAGAACAGCTATACAGAACAGCTATACAGAACAGCTATACAGAACAGCTATACAGAACAGCTATACAGAACAGCTATACAGAACAGCTATACAGAACAGCTATACAGAACAGCTATACAGAACAGCTATACAGAACAGCTATACAGAACAGCTATACAGAACAGCTATACAGAACAGCTATACAGAACAGCTATACAGAACAGCTATACAGAACAGCTATACAGAACAGCTATACAGAATAACTATACAGAACAGCTATACAGAATAACTATACAGAACAGCTATACAGAACAGCTATACAGAATAACTACACAGAATAACTATACAGAATAACTATATACTGAACAACTTTATTGTATCAAAAACTGTATATTACATAGGCATAGCTCCTTTGGGACACTTAGTGAGTGTATGTAAGACGTTTAATACTTTAGGTCAGGCTGTTTTCAATTATTCCGGTATGCTACATTACCTGGGTGTTATTGTATATAATGTACAGAAATACAGTGCACTACAAAGCCGAGAACACGCCTTCGTCATACCATTCATATCACAGGTATACGATACTAGTCAATACTTCACTTGATAATCTCTGGAATATACACTACTTGGATTAGATACAATGTGTACAAATACTGTACAGTACAAATCGGCGTACTACATTAACATCACCACACTAAGACATGCTTAGTACATGTATATAACCCTTCAATCTAGGAAGTATAATCATAGTATTTGCTAATATATAGATACCTCGTATAATCATAGTATTTCCAGTATTTAGATACCTCGTATAATCATAGTATTTCCAGTATTTAGATACCACGTATAATCATAGTATTTCCAGTATTTAGATACCACGTATAATCATATTATTTCCAGTATTTAGATACCTCGTATATGACTCTAGTATGTAAGTGTATTGAATACCCTGCTCTCCTCGAGCATACTCACACTATATTCAATAGTCTCTGTAGTACACTGCTTGGAAATCCATGTATATAATATAGAGTATACAGTATGGTATAAAACTAGTAGTGTGCATGACAAAGTCTGATTTGTCTTTCTCGTGTATATGTACCAGTGATGTACGTTTAAAGTACTGGAAAAGCGGTACTATAGTAAAGCAGTTCCCTATAAACCACTTATACTGTCTTAATATTCTTGGTACTGCTATACTTTAAGGTGTAGGAATACTGTACAGTACATATATACAGTAATCATAGTTCCATAGTCAGTCAAACCATAGCCATGAAGTATAAATAATGATTTAGTCATAGAATGTATATAGTACTATTGTTAGCATTCTCTATAGATATACTGGTTAGTGCTTATTGTATATTAATTACCTGTACAATACGTGACTATAGTGTCCATAATGTCTATAGTGCATAATGTCTATAGTGCATAATGTCTATAGTGTCCATAGTATCCATAGTATCCATAGTATCCATAGTATCCATGGTGTCCAGTCTATCTAAGTATAGTGCAATAATAAATGACATACTATTGAGCTTCAAGTGGTGAAGGAGTGTGTGTAGTGTAATGGATAATACATTAATTATAAAAGCTAGGTAAGTATACTCTCCGCCTAGAATTAACTTTTTCTAGTATGCATAGCCTGTCTATAGTACCCATATTCTACTCGGTACTGTCTGTACTTGTACTTTATTGTAATAATGTACAAGAATACTGCACAGTACAAGCAGATCTATCTATAGTATTACCACGTGTAGACAACACTAGGTCATAGAACGTGTAGACAACACTAGGTCATAGAACGTGTAGACAACACTAGGTCATAGAACGTGTAGACAACACTTGGTCATAGAATGTGTAGACAACACTTAGTGGTAGCTCTCGAGGTACTAGTGATAATTCGCCAGGTACTAGTGATAGTTCGCCAGGTACTAGTGATAGTTCGCCAGGTACTATACCAGACATCAGACTTATGTCATTATATTGGCTGTTATTAACTTAAGTGTCTGCAGTTTGTGCTTGGCTATATATTGATATATTGTTTTTATAGACTTGATATGACGGAACTGAAACAAGCGAGTTCAACGACGGTAGGAAAAGACCTCCCTACACTTGAAAAACATAGTCATAGTTCTATGTACTAGTCATAGTTCTAGGTACAAATGGTTGTTGAAAGTGAGCAATGAATGATTATTTCAGAAACAAAACGGGTACACTCATGAAAATCCTAGGGTGTACTATACTCACTTTTTATTAGTATACTTCTTATTAGTATACTTCTTAATGCTATACTTCTTAATAGTATACTTCTTAATAGTTTACTTTTTATTAGTATACTTCTTATTAGTATACTTCTTAATAGTATATTTTTAATGCTCAGTAAACTCAGTAGTGACCCCAGTAGTAACTCATAACACCGTATTAGTACTAACTCAGTCGTATTACTTCAGTAAAATAACTCAGTCGTATTACTTCAGTAAAATAACTCAGTTGTATTACTTCAGTAGAATACTCAGTAATACTCCAAATTGTCAACTTCAGCAGTATTAACAGTGGTATTAAGTAGTAGTATTGAATCTGTAGTAACACTACATAAACCTCAAGAGAGCTAATACATTCCACTACCTCCACTGTCTCTTGCTTCTCTTACAAACACTTCCAAACTCATCCTATTCACTCACCCACACCCACTCACTTTCCATTTCCCATCAGAACAAGGCCCTTACCACGCACTAAAAGGCCTTTGACTCACGTCACCTTATTACTGATTCTTGACTGACTGAATAACCCTAGACGTAACCAATTCTTGACTGAATAACCCTAGACTTAACCAAATCTTGCCCGACTAACCTTAGACGTAACCAACTTGACCTGACAGATTGATTGAAAAAAACGCTTTTCACTATGACAAGGTCTGGTACTTGCGCAACTCCGTGAGCAAGGTCTTCAAGTGCACATCCGAGACGCGGTTGCCCAAGCTGGGAATAAGTGATTTGGCTATTTCAGAAACGAAACGCATAATCATGAAAATCCTAGGGTGTGCTATACTCACTTCAGAATAGTTCACTTCTTATTAGTATACTTCTTATTAGTATACTTCTTAATAGTATACTTTTTATTAGTATACTTCAGAATGCTATACTTCAGAATGCTATACTTCCGAATACTAAACTTCTTATTAGTACACTTCTTAATGTTTCAACTTTTGTTTTAGTATATATTAATATACAGGGATATGTAAGTTGTACCTTACAAGACCAAAGTCCTATGTAACGGGTCCACAGCGCTTCTTATACTTTTCAGTTCGGTTAGGACTCGTACAGCCTTTATTGTTCAGATTCTGCACAGCCTCCTATTGTCCTTTCAATGGCCTGCGTACAACATATCCTCGAAGTACCTTGCCTCCGTACACGCTAGGTATTCGTTGACATAATGCTATACTTCTTAATAGTATACTTCTCAATAGTATACTTCTGAATAGTACACTTCTGAATAGTACACTTCTTATTAGTTTACTTCTTATTAGTATACTTCAGAATGGTATACTTCAGAATGCTATAATTAGTAATAGTATATTTCGGAATGCTATACTTTTTAATGCTATACTTCTTATTAGTACACTTCTGAATGCTATAATTCTTAATAGTACACTTCTCAATGCTATACTCTTGATCCTAAACTTACTTTCCATATGGGGAAGGTCTGACTATCATTCTTGTTGAAAAGGCTTAAATTATAATGCAGGCATGCCCTCAGACCCGTTCTATAGATTTAAAATAGATCTAATATAGATTTAATATAGATTTAATATAGATTTAAAATAGATTTAAAATAGATTTAATATAGATTTAATATAGATTTAATATAGATTTAATATAGATTTAATATAGATTTAATATAGATTTAATATAGAATTTGTAAGAATTGGTAAGAATTTGTAAGATGTACCGTAGATGACTTACCTATTGAGTTATTTTGAGCCCTCGCTGTCTAATCCTAAAAATGGCCATACCAAGACGCTGAAGCCCAACTTCGCATGATGTTGGGACGTTGTTCATTGCTATTGGTCTCGTGCTAAGTCACACGCCCTCCTCTAAAAGTATTTAAGTACCTCAGATTCCTCCCTCGGATGAAACACCGGCGAATGAACATAGTAAACAGATGACCTGACGTAACCGGACTCTAACAGAATTAGTATAAAATTATTAAGAATTATAGAAAATAAGTATAGACTTTGAAAGGATTATAGAGAATAAGTATAGAGTTTGTAAGAGTAGTATAGAGTTTGTAAGAGTAGTATAGAGTTTGTAAGAGTAGTATAGAGCTTGTAAGAGTAGTATAGAGTTTGTAAGATTTAGTAAGATTTAGTAAAAACTATAGAATAGTAAGAATTTTAGAATTAATAGGATAGATATAGAATCCGTGGGTCCACACTACCCGAGTCAATATTAAACTTAGATGCATGGAGTATTACCTAAAGTGGTACTACTTCTACTCTAGTATACTACGTTTCTACTCTCCTTTCATTTTGAGTGGATGTAATTCCGCCACATCATGATACGGTATACCTAATAACTTCAAGCAAGGCTGATCCCAGCTATTGTGCTGTTCTGCTGTTTTGCTGGTACATCACTTCGTCCCCTTCAACCAGCCACAAGATTCAGCTGAGTATCCCCCTATTAATTTTAGATTGAATTAGTACCTATTTTGGAAATGGTCATATTGAGTGTGTCTTCGACTCACCAAGTACACACTCTGAATATCATACAAAATATTAGCGCACCATATCAACTAATTCTTCTACTGGCTTTTTGAAAAGTCTTAAATTATAATGCAGCCATGCCCTCAGACCCGTTCCGAATACCATGGACAATAGCCAGTCGTTTTCTTGAACGGTGTACACTATGGACTTATCGAAGAAATGTCCACTGGTATCTTGAGTTGATAATGTTTTCTCCCGGACGAAGCTTGTTCTAATATCACACAGAATTGTCCATTAATAGCTTATTGGACGTTTGGTTTTGTCTTGTAGATGGCTGGGTGAGTGTTCTTCTGCTTCATGATTTATATGGTCTCAGCTAGCTCTAATAAGAGACCTAATAAGAGACCTAATGAGAGACCTAATAAGAAACCTAATAAGCGACCTAATAAGAGACTTAATAAGAGACCTAATAAGAAACCTAATAAGAGACCTAATAAGAGACCTAATAGAGAGGCGATTCAGATGTAACAGCAGATTGGGAGTTTCATCAAAGCTTTGACCAATGATGAATAGATCTCAGATTGTCGGTCATAGAAAAGTCTATGTAATGGAGGTCTCGTCCATATCCTAGTGTTCGTTATTTACTTAGAATATTGTCTGAGGAACATACCAAAATGACGTCTACTCCAGACCACCACCAGAACACCAGAAAAAACTCACGTAACTCCTCCACTTATACCGTGATGACCCTATGAACTTTATGAAAAGTTGTTACACTGAACTTTACTCCTTGGGTATTGAAAAACCACCTGAGGGACCTTCTGTAAAGGTAAAAATGGTGTTAAGTAATCTACAGTCATAGTGACTGCATGTAGACCTTGGTTCAAGTCCATGGAACCGCTAGTTCCTCACGTACCGGGAATCGTTCATTTCGCAGATTATTGAGTATTCCTTGTTTGGTCTCGAACACCGCTTTTTGAATCCGGAACTTCTACTTTTGGTCAGCGATTGTGCCTATTTTGCATTCTTACGTACAGTACTGTGCTGTGGAGTTGAATTTTTCCACTTTGTACCTCCTGTAAACTACACTTTAAATATATCTTGATGTAGTAGGTGTAGTGGAGCGTCCGTTTGAGATGTCTAATAGCGAAAGGAAAACAATTTTGATATGGACAAGTGACACTTCTTCGGACCACGTGACGTGCCGTGAGTAAGTATCCTTTTGGTAAAGAATCTGCACTAGTTTACGGGTGGCTAAATCACTCTTTGGTTCTGATACGTATACTTTCCGAGGCCCTGACCAAGGTCTGTTTGGCGTAATGTAGATTCCTGCATATGTTCCTTTGACCTAGTGGTCTTAATATACCATACAAACGGATCAAATGTAAAGCCAGTACCTCAGCACCACTAACCCATGAATAAAGATATATATATATATGCTTCGGTATCTTTTGACCATTTGCGGACTCTTAGATACCACAGAATCTTATGTGGTACCGAAAAATCAGCACATTATAATTGCCCCACAACACTCTTGACGGACAAGTCGTTTCTGTAGGGTTAAAAATACGACTACCGGACTTTGGAGTTGACCAACGATAACATCCTCAACCCTAATTATTAGCAATGAATTTTCATTTATTCAAGCAATATGGTCTTTTGAAAGTCATCAATAAGCCACCTATTATTTCTTAAAGTGCCAGTAATGGCGTTGTATGAGTAAGCGATTCGTCTTGGTCAAACAAGACATTGAAGCCTGGAACCAACTCCACGCCCAGAAAAAGATGCTCCACCGGGACCAACTCCACGCCCGAGAATCCCACCGAGACCAACTCCACGCCCTAGAATCACACCGAGACCAACTCCACGCCCGAGAATCCCACCGAGACCTCCTCCGGCAATGCCAAAAAAAGGACACACCCTCGGATGTACCACAACCTCTACGAGTCATTCAAACGGACTCTCAAGAGAAAAAAGGGTATCCCGGTCAACCGGTCCTTCCACGTGTACAAGAGATTTCTTGATATGTTGTTTGAGTACTCCTTTAAAAACCGTAACGCAAAATGCATCAAGGCACTTCGGTCGTGCTACACCTACTGCATAAACAAAGCATGCCACTCGTGTATCTTTCATACTACGCCCATAAAAAAGAGGCTCTTACCGTTCCAGAAGCCCAAGTCTCGGAGGCAGAGTTTCATGGAGAGTCTTGAGCGTAAACTTGAGACTTTGCGAAAACGGGCTTCTCCACAATCTCAATTTGGGTCTGTCTCTCATACAAAATGCCCGAGCTTTCTGTTTTCAAAACAATTTTTCCAATGGGGTCTCCAAAACCAGTGGCATATGGTCTCCGGAAATCCCCCATCAATAATATCATCCAGTTGTGGAATGTGGCCAAATTTTATATGCAAGAGGCATACAAGCAGTTGAAGTAACCCAGGGAAAACTCAATTGTTCTAAAAAGAACTCCGGGGCTTGAAAGTAGTTGAGTCAATCTAGAAGTTTGGAAATGTCCTTCGAGTTCTGCCCACGTAACCAAGTTAATTCATAGTGATTCATAGTGATTCATAGTAATTTATAGTAACTATAGTAATTTATAGTGATTCATAGTAATTTATAGTAATTTATAGTGATTCATAGTAATTAAGAGTAATTTATAGTAATTTATAGTAATTTATAGTGATTCATAGTAAATTAGAGTAATTTATAGTGATTCATAGTGATTCATAGTAATTTATAGTAACTATAGTAATTCATGGTAATTTAGAGTAACTATAGTGATAGGTCAGTCATGTCATTCATAGTATACTCATAGTATATTCAGCATATTCATAGTCAATTCGTATTCCAGTCAAGTTAAGTCATAGTATACTCATAGTATATTCAGCATATTCATAGTCAATTCGTATTCCAGTCAAGTTAAGTCATAGTATACTCATAGACATCGTCAAAGATAGAAGCACTGGCAAAGATACAGCTACCGGTAAACGACACGGTATTTCTATGTCCATTATTAATATCCGACAGAGTAGGCTTCATATAGATGTTGATGAAGTGTTGACCAACGACAAAATTAACTTCAATAACAGCTTCTTGCACATGTTGTTTTCCTTGGACTTGGCCAAGTTCAACCACTTCTCGCATGCTGAGTTGCTCAACTCCGACTTGTTGACTGCTTTTTTTAACGGCTCTTTTTCTGCCTTTTTTTTGAATACCTTTTTTTTGACTACCTTTTTTTTGACTGCTTTTTTTAACGGCTCTTTTTGACTGCTCTTTTAAACTGCTTTTTTTAACGGCTCTTTTTTGACTGCTTTTTTTAACGGCTCTTTTTTACTGCTTTTTTTGACTACTTTTCTTTAGATGCTTTTTTTAACTGCTTTTTTTAACGGCTCTTTTTTGACTACCTTTTTGACTACTTTTTTTAACTGCCTTTTGATTGTTTTGGAGGGCTTGGTCAAGGGAAAATGTCAATTACCTTCGTATAATTACATCCAAAGACTCAAATTGAATCGGGAAAAAAGCTACAGGTGTTTGCAGGACTTAGACTTGGCCTTGAGCGCACGAAAAGCGTTCTTTGACTCCTCCAAAGTGCTTTGGAAATCACTACATCATCAAAGATGGCCGTATCACCTTCCTGATCTCCAATGAGTCCCAGGTTTTCATCACCGTGGGTGACCTGATCTCCAATGAGTCCCAGGTTTTCATCACCGTGGGTAATGACTTGATCATATACACCGAAGAAGAACACTACAAAACGCCATTTTCCATAATCGAATTTGCAGTTTCTTTTTGCGTTCCACGCCAATACTTCGCTAATAACTCATCCTGCGGACTCGGAGATTGTCACAGTGCTTCGTAAACCGTTGTTTGAGAATCTTGAATATTTGGTGAACAAGATCCTACTAAAGCTGTGTCTAGATGGCTTGTACGAAGGTCTACACAAGTACTGTATTTTTATGTTTATCTTAATTTTCAAAAGGTCATCCTATTTCTAGACAATTATAAATTTAAATATATCAAATGATTTAGTTATATATTTATATTTATCTCCATTTTCTTTTATTATTGAATAAGATTTATCTAAATCGTTTATGAATTTATTAATTTTATTTAATAAATCTACATTTTCATGTATTAATATCAAATTTAAAGTAAAATCTATTCTTACACGCTGCAACTATGGTTTGTAGTGGAGTATTCGTATTAGTTAGATCTTCTTATATTTTAGAATATACTCCATCTATATTATTATTTACATTATGAATTGGTGGATTTACTTATATAACCAGCTACAATTATATATCAATATATATATATATTCCATAACCATATAAATCTTAACTCAGGGATGAAATATATTAGAATATAAAATTCCCTTTTTTAGACATGCTGTGGTCAACCTTAAATTACTTTAAGTATCTACGTCTAATGTTTTACTTCATAATATAAAATTATCCTTGAAATAATAAGATTATCATTGATAGGACCTAATGAAGAATAATTACCAACAAAAGAATAGTAATATAGGAGACCCCTAATTTTATTATTATAAGAATTAATAATCTTATTGTCATTTCTTAGGTGATTCCTTAAGTGATTCCTTAGATTTGCTTCTCAGCTCGAATTCTTGGCTCTGCTTCTTGGATCGTTTTTGATCGTTTTTGATCGTTTTTGGACTGTTTTTGGACCGTTTTTGATCGTTTTTGATCGTTTTTGGGTCGTTTTTTGGATTTTTTTTGGACCGTTTTTGATCGTTTTTGGATCTTTTTTGGATCGTTTTTTGGATCGTTTTTGATCGTTTTTGGACCTTTTTTTGGACCTTTTTTTGGACCGTTTTTTGGGTTTGTTTAAATTCTCTTTCTAATAACACTTGTAGTTTCGGTACCAAATGAAACAATAGTAGTAATAATAACCTTAAACCAATCTCAAAGGTAGTAGTAATTCTAGTAGTAACTATTAAATCCACCATCGCAGTGCTTCACCCACTGATTTCGAAGCATCGCCATCCAATGCTAACAATGGCCATTCCATGAAGCCCGTGCTCTGCCATAATTGTACGAGGTACCACGATGAATGTGAAGGGTTCCCCAACTGAAAAAACCCGTTGGAATGAGGCCCTTGTTAGCTACTCAAGTAGCCTGATTCCTCTGGGGACTGATCGGCAAAAGAACATAAAAGTTTATTTTATTTCTAGACAATTAAAGGTTTATCTTTTTTCTAGATAATTAAAAGTTTATCTTATTTCTAGATAATTAAAGGTTTATCTTATTTCTAAATAATTATTCTTATTTCTAGATAATTAAAAGTTTATCTTATTTCTAAATAATTATTCTTATTTCTAAATATTAAAAGTTTATCTTATTTCTAAATATTAAAAGTTTAATGATCAACAGCAAGTGGAGAGGAAATATTCAGTTCAATTAAAAGTCGTCCAAAATCATCATTAATTATTGGTCCAATTTTTATAGTTCTAAAAGGTGGAAATCCTCCATTGAAATTGGAGTCGAAAAGAAGTTGAATCTCAGCTACCAAAGGTCCAAAAAAAACGGGCATTAAATCATGAAAATTGTCGGAATGGATCCAAAATAACATTATACGCGATTCTGAGCCCCAGGATCTAAATGTGGATTCCATCTTAAGATAAGATGTATTATTAACAAACACTCGGAGCATTTGGTGCAGAAATTTTAAAACAAATATTTCGAGGTAATCTCCAAATCAGACCCAACTTCTTCTTCACTGGAAAAAAAGAGGGACTCGGAAGCTTCTGACTCCATGGTGATACTGAATCATTAACAGATTGATCATTAATAGATTGATCATTAACAGATTGATCATTAATAGATTGATCATTAATAGATTGATCATTAACAGATTGATCATCAACAACTACTACCCACCTTTACCCCCGCAAAACATTATTCTTTGCCATAAATCCAGTCTGGGGCACTTCTACTTCACCAATCCAGGACCAGGTGAAATCTCATTCCAGAACAAGTTAAATATACTTCCCTGTTCGTCCAGAAGCAAAAGTTTTCATTAGCGAAGGACTTGGTCCAAAACGTGGTCAACAATTTGATCCAATTAAGGTTGGAGATCTTGAGCAGAACCTTGAAGACCAAACTCCGCCCCAGCGAATGGATCTTGAATGATCTCATTAACTTAAACGACTGCGAAACTACCAAATTTCCCTCTCTATTCAGTACTCTCGGCCTTATATAAAGGGTATATGCATGGGGTTATTATACATATAATGCTAGAGTACTGTACAGTACATGTACCTTAGTAATGGAAGTCGTAGTCCGTGTATCGGGGCACCCAGCAGGTTAAGTTGCACAGGACTTCTAACCAAAAACTATAGCATTAGATGCAATACGTTTGACTTGCCATCAATCAATTCCCGAGACTGCAGTTTTGCTGTAGCCAAGATCTTACCATATCACGTCAAATAGAACCGTGAGTTCCCGTTGCAGCATCAGTTCGAGCCCGTGCATTTGGTTTTTGCTGATCCGCTTGGCTGCATATATAACGATCTATCATATAATCTCGTACCATAGATAGATATAAAATCCGTACCCAAATAGAGAGTTTTTGAGTCTCTACCATACGTAACTTATGAGTCTAACTTATGAGTCTAAGTTATGAGTCTAAGTTATGAGTCTAAGTTATGAGCCTAAGTTATTTCTCTAATTCATAACTTCATTTCGCTCCTCTTACACTCGTGGACGTTTGCGTATGAGCCTGTCCCTAGACGATGTTTCAAAAGAATAAGGGCATTTGACATCTTTGGACGTCACTGTAGTTTCTTTGAGCGGCCATAGTTCTTCAGACTTTCGTATGGTGTATGACGAAGTTATTGCGTTCTAAAAAGAAGGTGATAAAAAACGGTCCTTCAAAAAGGTACGTGGCCGGGATCACCCGTAAGAACCTGAATTTGGCCCGAAACGCCAAATGGCCTCACATGATTCCCCCTATCTCCTTGTCACTTACCAACACCAATGTAATTCTAGACCTTGGCCGTCCACCTCTTCTCGGGATCGGCGGTTTAGAGTGTTGAACTTGAGGTTTTAGTGTTGAACTTGAGGTTTTAGTGTTGAACTTGAGGTTTTAGTGTTGAACTTGAGGTTTCAGTACACGCAGGTGTCCTGCATGTTCGTGTGACTGCATACAGATGAAACAATAGTGAGTATTCTTAAAGAGAGGGCAAACCCCTCTGGGTGCTCGTCTAAGCTCTCATCTAATCTCCGGGCATTGTATTGGACAAGACAATGTTGCTAAGCGACTGAAGAGGGAGAAAAGCTGGTTCATATAAGAAGGGACGAGAATATTATAAGAGATGATCGAAAACAGCGGTGTTAAGATACAAGGATCTCCGACTATAATACTACTTACAGATAAGAATAGAAGTCGTTTAGGATGATCACTGGAGTCCTACACTTACATGGCTTGTTGGAAAGTACAGGGATAACTGTTTCAGATTAAGGGTGTTTATATTACAACTCTCAACATAGAGTACCACGCAAAATGGAGCCAGCCAATCGCCGAGTTGAACGAGGAGTATCTGGGAGAAGATGTTCTGCAGATACAAGCACAACTCGAACACCACGGACTCTCGTCTCCCGTTGTGCCTGCAGGTGAAACGGCCTTTGGCATTCTCTATAACGACACGTATGTTAGTGTGCCACATATTATGCAGCCAACGAGGAATTCCGAGGAGATCCACCGCCGGATCTTGTTCCAGACTATGCAATTGCTCTGGAGTGCTGAAGCCAGTCTTAAAATCTTGCATTCCAACAGACATGCCCCTGAAGGTACCATACAGTATAGTACATGGTCTTAGTCTGGGTATGAGATACTAGTCCTGACAACTGTGAATCCCCTACTCAGTACTCTACTTAATGTGTATGTAACACTCGGTATATACAGTATATACTGTATTATATGTAATGTATAGAGGTACTGTACAGTGCAACTAACTATAGTCAATCCTGGACCACCCTGTGTAGTTGTAGTCATACATGTATACATGATACTGTTCACGTAAGTATATATAATAATATAGTCATATCACGTGACTGAATGATCCACTATGTACAATAATACATGCTTGGTACTTTACTGTAGGAATACTGTACAGTGCAAGTATGAGTACTATATTAGTCATTGTACGTGTATATAGTAATTTAGTCGTGGTCCGTGTATACAATCCAATCAATACCCCCTTAATATCTCCGTGCTATATAGTCCATGTGCTGAAATGATTAATCTACATCGAGATAACTGGCGGCTCCTTCTTCATATACTATCATTCAAGAGCTCTATTTGATGAGACTGAGCCCTATCGACTCCGGTGACAGCTAACAAGTCGGTAAAAGCACGAGAACTCGGATCAGTCGTCGAATAACTTTGCGGATTCTCTCCACACATGGATTCATCTGCCTCGTAATACAGTGACTGTCCAGTATACCAAGCTTATTCACTTAGAGCCGTCCTGCACATAATCATACCTTTCTTCGTGGGCTTGTTTTACGAAGAATTTTGTCCTTCGTTTCTCTTCTGCACAATTATAGCTGCTTGGAGCCGTAGCCAATGACGTTCTTGGCAAACTTCCAGCTCTGATCCTCCACTTTCAAGTTGGTCTCAAACGATAAGTTGATCTTGCCGTCTTCATAGCTAAACACCGCCAACGTGTACTTATCGGAGGCCCTGGCATCTCGGTAGTACAACACACGCATGCAGGTTGTCATGGCGTCTCTGGCCTCGGATTCCGTGACCTTTTCATAGTCTTCATCATGGGGCACCAACTTCCTCAACAATGGCACAGCCAAATGGGTACCGAAACCCGTGGCAAGCGCCGAAGACCCGTACGCCACGCCCAATAGGTCCACGTACCTTAAAAAGGGGCTTTTGTCATCATTGAAACCCGCCACAATCACTGCATTCCACAATGGGTCCATCTTCAGCCTCCGGTTGTACAATACACGCGTCAAGTACTCGTGTACATGAGGAGCCCGCAAGTTGTGGCCTCCATCGGTATCGTAGATCTCCTCGTTGGTCTCCAATTGATGCAACAACCTCTCGATGTGCTGTAAATCGGAGATATCCCCGGATATGCCCACTATGGTCTCGGAGCCCACGCGGATTAAGCGCTCAATGTTGTTGAATCTAAGAAGCGACCCGTACGAGCCCATGTTATCAGCAGCCACAGCCACTCCGTTCTTGAATTTGAGCGCCAACACCGAAGTTCCTGTGATTATGGGTTGTTGGGTGTGCATAGAAGGAAACTCGGCTCCAGAGGCGCTGGAAGAGCCGCAATTTCTAGCATTGGCAATTTTCTGGTTGTAGGCGCCATACACTCTATCGTCGGGTCTGCCCCAGGAGAAGGGGTCGTGGTTCATGGTGGGAGAGTGTGGTGTGAATTGGTGGAAGAATGTGGTGGTGTGTATTTGGTGGTGGGTGGAGGTGAGCATAGTGGCAATATGTGATTGGGGCGCGCACGACCAGTACAGCCTAGACGTTAAACATACACACACACACACACACACACTCTCATACAAATGGACTTGGAGGTCACATACTGCATGGTAGGAAAAGGATTCCATTTTGGGAATTCTTGTGTAAGGTATTTTGGGAGACGAAGACGTTCAGTTCCCTGGTTCGTGTTTTCAAATCTATCCAAGTCCTTAATGACATCCGTACACCTACACTTATCAAGGTTGGTGGGTCCTGTGTCGGGAGACGACTTGGCATGCTGAGTGGCTTTTTTTTGGCGGCATAAAAAACGGGAGCTTGTCCTTTTATGTTGAAATATATTGGGGGGTAGTCTTCACATGATGCGAGTCACGTGAGCGGCTGCGATAGTAGTGAAAATCTAAAGGTTTGAGTTTGGCTGCAATATCTTTTATTTTGAACACAAAGCTATTTCTACCTCAAGGTCGATGCACCCATAGGCAATACAAAAACCAAAAAATCCGATGATCATATTGTTTGTCACGTGTTTCTATTACTCACAGAATCAGCTCGGACCATGAGTTCTGATTAGAGCTCTGACCATGACCTCTGACCATGAGTTCTGACCATGACGTGTCCTTTGCTTACATGATGTTCAGGTGGTTTAGGGGGTTGTGCAGGGTTCATGTCCCAGGGCTAGAACTCTGCACTTTCATAATCATTGAGTTGGATTTCCATGGGACGGAACTCCGGGCCTTCCGAAGCGCCTGTACAATCGTACCTGCCATGGCCCCCATGTGAGTCCTGCTATGGGCTCTGATTTCGGATACATCCTTGGCTCCTCGCAACGAGACTCGCTGGAAGTTTCTTGTCACCGTTGCGGCGATCAGTTTGGCTTACGATGTCTTGCACACACCAGGAGGTCCTGGCAACAAGGAGTTGGGAGACTTGTTCTTCTTCGAAGCAAGAAGAACTTTACGATAATACATGTTATGTTGGGCCTTCTCTTTGTTCTCCCTGTCGTCTTAAATTTGGTGAAAGAACGCATTCAGACTGTTTATTTGCGTTCCAAGTGTGCAGATGTTCAGTTCATAACAGTTGGTCTTTTTGCTAATTCCCCTGACTTGGTTTCTCGGAAATTTACGATTTTTTAGAATCTCGTGAAATAGACGCCAACCTGATTTCAGAGCAGTTTTCTCGTCAGACATGCCTCCGGGATACGGTGACATACAGCCGGCAATCTGAGGGGTACTCAATAATAAGGTTCTGTCAACGAGTACCTAACATGTACGGAGAAAAGGTACTTCGTGGATATATTGTAATCAGGACACTGAAAGACAATGGGGCTGCACGGACCTTGAACAATAAGACTGTGTACACCTCAAACAATAAGGCTGTTCCGACCTTAGACGAACAAAACGTATAAGAGGAGCTGTGGCCCCGTCATATCAGACTTTGATCTTGTAAGGTACAACTTACATATCCCTGCATATTAAGATATACCAAAACAAAAGTTGCATATAATCCAGGTGAGATATGCTAAAACGGATGAAGAACTGGGGTAACTATACTGCATTGTGCTGTCTTTGTCACAAATTATAGATCACAGATCAGAGTATCTTTCAGTCGGGTGGACAAAGCATGAGAGGAACGTACGCTCCGAAAATAAATCCAGCAATACTTTGGATGAGCTCACGACGAATTACCGGTTTAGAGGCACCTCGTTGGTGCGTATATTCGTTCCTTTGAAGGTCGGTCGTTCCGTGGAACGTTTCAGGTTTCAATATCTTTCTTGTGATTTCAAAGTTGGCTACCGGGCATAGCCTTTGACGGCCCTGTTGTATGGCACTCCTTTTGCCTTGCCTAAAGGTCGTTTTTTACCCAGAGAACTTATCAAGATCCGGCAAGGAGGCCCACCACATAAACATCTTCACCAGATTGGCACCCAAAAGGTGCATAATTAGGTTAGTTCCTTAAACCAAGAACGGAACATACCTGGATGTTTGCTGTGAATATATTATGGAACCAGTTACCTTTTCCTGTCAAGACCTTGTGTATGAAGCCAGCACGGAGGCCTTCCAATTGCTATTGGATACCAATCACGCAAAAAACACCGTTCTCGGCCCGGCAAAGATTTTATTCTCGCCTAGCTGAGGAACGAAACCTTAAGTCTTGGGCTTTTGAATCAGTAGTGGAGGCATCGGTTGGTGGAGATCCCAGCAGCAGAGCTTAGTCTATCTTAGGGTGTACGGGATTTCCAGAAGTACTTCACTTTCAAAGGCCATATATGGTTTTACTGTCAGGTGACCAAAAATGGATGATCAAGGCATATGGATTTTATATCCACACTATGGAAAGATCACACTATAGAAAGATCTGAATATGGAAAGATCTGAATATGGAAAGATCTGAATATGGAAAGATCACACTATGGAAAGATCACACTATGGAAAGATCTGAATATGAAAAGATCTGAATATGGAAAGATCTGAATATGAAAAGATCACACTATGGAAAGATCACACTATGAAAAGATCATAGAACACTCATGCTCTCAGCTTTGTCCTTGGTGTACTGGAATCCTCCCTATTCCACGTGCCATCAAGTATTCATGTCCAGTCCCTCCAGTCTCTCTCCTCGTCATCCAGTGCCTAATCAGTTTCCAACTTGACGGAGTCCAACGATAATTAGTGGTGGAGATGGTTCACGGTCCGGCCCGAGTCCTTGAAGAACCCTGCAAACCTCAAGGGGCCACGGTCACAGTCACTACAGACCAAGAGTCGTTCCACCGTATGCAACTCCCCCACCAAATCTTCCTTTCCCACCAAACCTTCCTCCCCTCCTTTCCCACCAAATCTTCCTTCCCCTCCTCCCCCTCCTTTCCCACCAAACCTTCCTCCGCCTGCCCTTCTTCCTTTCCCTCCCTTTCGTCTCCCTGGCCTGCGCTGCGCAGTGCCATTTCCGCAGACGATTTCGATACACGTATGTTGTCAAACTCCCACACATCGCTGATACCGTAAAAACGGCTGCCCTGTGCTAGCATCACGGGGCGTTGTGGGTGGCGATGGAGTGGTCCACATATCGCGAGTCCCAGTCGAATGCGTCTAGATATGGTTTAAGAAAGACATATGGGACGAGAGACAAATGGGACGAGAGAAAAATGGGACGAGAGAAAAATGGGACGAGAAAAATGGGACAACGGAAAGAAAGGGACGAAAGACAAACGGGACAACGGAAAGAATGGGACGAGAGATAAATGGCACAATGAACAGTATCTGAACAATGGGTTGCATTGATGTGACGTCACCGGTTACTCAATTCTTTGTATAAAGCTTATCACTACTGAAAGCTTCAAGAGTGAGTTTAGTGGTCACTCAAGTTATCAAAACGAACGCCACAATATCTAAGGTATGGTTAATGATTGTGTTTTGATTGGCTTATCTGGTTCTATTGATGCATGCCAATACTTAATTTCTGGATAGACACCTGAAGATCATAATCGGTATGTATGATCAGGTGTATAATCCGTATGCATGGGAAGGCCCTATACGACTTTCTCTTGTAGGTCACAATACCTAATGATAGTGCCTTATAATTTCAAGGTACAGATTTTGGTAGTGTATGATAGTGCCTCATACATGAATGACGGTTTAAGGTATGGATAATGACTTGTGATATATTGATACAGATGGAATGATTATGTATGGTAATTATGTATGGTATTATGTAATTATGTATGGTATTATGTATGGTATTATGGAATTATGTATGGAATTATGTATGGTAATTCTGTATGTAATTATGTAATTATGTAATTATGTATGGTAATTCTACTATATGGCATTTCCACAACTTCTCGTTTTACTGATGATCTATAGATACTGACCTGTATGGTAATTTCTTAAGTACGTGTTTTTAGTGGGAAGAAAATACACATAATGGCTTGTATATGATTGTATGTTCTAATATATAGTGCTATGTATGAGAATGCCATATATGATATTTGATTATACATAATTCCTTATACATGGAAAGCTTATAGAAACCTTATTGAAACCTTATAGAAACCTTATAGAAACCTTATAGAAACCTTATAGAAACCTTATAGAAACCTTATAGAAACCTTATAGAAACCTTATAGAAACCTTATAGAAACCTTATAGAAACCTTATAGAAACCTTATAGAAACCTTATAGAAACCTTATAGAAACCTTATAGAAACCTTATAGAAACCTTATAGAAACCTTATAGAAACCTTATAGAAACCTTATAGAAACCTTATAGAAACCTTATAGAAACCTTATAGAAACCTTATAGAAACCTTATAGAAACCTTATAGAAACCTTATAGAAACCTTATAGAAACCTTATAGAAACCTTATAGAAACCTTATAGAAACCTTATAGAAACCTTATAGAAACCTTATAGAAACCTTATAGAAACCTTATAGAAACCTTATAGAAACCTTATAGAAACCTTATAGAAACCTTATAGAAACCTTATAGAAACCTTATAGAAACCTTATAGAAACCTTATAGAAACCTTATAGAAACCTTATAGAAACCTTATAGAAACCTTATAGAAACCTTATAGAAACCTTATAGAAACCTTATAGAAACCTTATAGAAACCTTATAGAAACCTTATAGAAACCTTATAGAAACCTTATAGAAACCTTATAGAAACCTTATAGAAACCTTATAGAAACCTTATAGAAACCTTATAGAAACCTTATAGAAACCTTATAGAAACCTTATAGAAACCTTATAGAAACCTTATAGAAACCTTATAGAAACCTTATAGAAACCTTATAGAAACCTTATAGAAACCTTATAGAAACCTTGTATTAAAATTTTATATGGGTAGTGTATGTAAGTGGGTTTAGGGAAATGCCTTGTGTGTACTCTGATGTGGTGAATGGAGGTGGCTTTTTATGAAGGGAAAATGACTATGTATGGTAATGGCTTATACACAAATGTGATGAAGTCTTATCGAAGCGACTCTATTGTGTGCAATTTCTTAAGTATTGACATAATTCCCTAAGCTACTAAAATTCATGGTGATAAGATTCATGTACGGTCGTCATTCCTGAGGATGAGTATGGAAGAGAAACTCCAAGTCATGAAACTCATCGTGTATGAGCTTTGTATGCAGTCAACTTCTTTTTATGGATGCCTAAGTATGAGAATTGACTGAGAATTGACTGAGAATTGACTGAGAATTGACTGAGAATTGACTGAGAATTGACTGAGAATTGACTGAGAATTGTCCAGGAATTTGTTTATGGAGAATTTTTCTATCAAAAATTGTTTACTTTGTTTATGCAGAAATAGTCTAAGAATTTTGTTTATGGAGAGAATGCTGTGTATGGCCTTTCAAGTATGACAATACTCACCTACGATTTTGAGTCAATGTTCATTGAGTATACCAATGCCTGTCAGACATCTACAGTCACATGACTCCATATAGTCAATTCTGACTTGGTCAATTGTGACTTGTCAATTGTGACTTGTCAATTGTGACTTGTCAATTGTAGCATTGGTCAATTCTGAATTTCCAATTGTGACTTGTCAATTGTGAAATTCCAATTGTGACTTGTCAATTCTGACTTGGTCAGTTCCGACTTGGTCAATTGTGACTTGGTCAATTCTGACTTGGGCCATTTAAACGTCTTCATCTAATGAAAGAGCTGCTATAGCCAGCAAGATATAAAATAAAAAGTTGTTCGACAAAATTTTATTAAAAATATATAAAGAATACTTAGAATGAAAAGTTTTAAATAAATATGAATTTAATAAACTAAATTTAAGTTTATATGTGCACTTCGAATGGCCCCATTTCCTTCCCACTTGATAGACTTATATTTCAATCAGCCTAATCCTCCATTTCAGATGGCTTGAACAATCCAGCAACTTGAAGATCCTTTTCTCTGCAACTTGATTTGCTCTTCTTTCTCCATTTCTTTGTCTTCCTTGAAGAGGTAGTTAGTGTCGTCTCCACCAAGTCCTTGATCTGCACCAAAAAGTCTCTGATGACTCCGTTAAACTTGTTGAGTGACAAATGAGGTATGCTGGAAGCATCAAGTACAAAAACAACGCCCTTGAGATTGGACACTTGGATCTGGTTCTCGTTCTTCTTGTGTAGTAATTGCGAGGACTTCAAGTGGTCTGGGTAGTCGATGAGCTGGTTCCACTTGTCAAAAAATGCGTTGGAGAACGGGAACTGGAGTGACCCCATGTTGTGTTCAAACGACGATACCGTGGGCCCGATTTTCTCTTGATTGGAATCCCGTTCCTCCGTCAAAACGTGGACGAAACCAGTCTATCCTGCGCCTTTGGGCCCCATCACCTTCTATACTAGTCTATACTCCATTTTAGTTCTACTTTAGATTACTCCGCAGACTCTAACTCCATGTTAATAGCATCTCCTAAACCTGTCCATTCCATTCCAATACATTCCAGTTCCATCTACCTTTTGTCCAGTTCTGTCCAGTCCTATCTAGTACTGTCTATCTAGTACTGTCTACCTAGTACTGTCTATCTAGTACTGTCTATCTAGTACTGTCTATCTAGTACTGTCTATCTAGTACTGTCTATCTAGTACTGTCTATCTAGTACTGTCTATCTAGTACTGTCTATCTCGTACTGTCTACCTTCATATATTTTGCAATGGGCTTCTTTTCGCTGGTCAAACCTGCTCTTTGGAGCCGTACGGCATCCGAAACTGCGTGGATAGCCTCGTCTTGGCCCACCACCCTGCTCTTCAACGTCTCGTCCATATCGAGGAGCTTATCCTTTTCTCCCTTCATGAGGTTATTCAAGGGAATTCCCGTCATTTTGGAGATCACGGCGGCGATATCGTCGGTGGTCACGGAATCATGGAGCAACGAGGCTTTTTTCATGTGGTCCTTTGTTTCGGTAAACTTGTGGACCTTTTCCTCGAGCTCTGGGATTGTAGCGTACTGCAATTCGGAAGCTTTGGCGTAATTGCCTTCCCGCTGGTACTGCTCCAAATCAAAACGGGCCTGCTCCAAGTCGCTCTTGGCTGACTTGATCTCGTCAATCACCTTCT